>LBNU01022596.1:68926-79487 GCA_014162995.1 Artemisia annua
CCTCCTATGACAACAGGTTCCTCCAAGAGAAACACCAAGAGAAAGACACCAGCTGTTGATCCTCCTACACAACTAGCCAAAGAACTGCCAAATGCTTTGACTCATGCCTTGGAATCTGCAATGAAGAACGTGAATTGGTCTGCTCAAGAAGGCCCAAGTGAGAAGCCATCAAAGCCAGAACGTCCTCCAAAGCAAGTGCTGTTCCTTCCATGCCCAAAGATGCAAGCATCTTTTGAAGAGAAGAGAAAGAAATCTCAGAAGGCAAAGCACAACAAGGGAAAAGGGAAAAAGCCTATGGAGTAGGTTTTCTAGGTTGTAGTAGGATTGGTGTAGGTTTGTTGTAATGTGTAACTCTGTTGATGTAATGTCTTTGTCTTCAAGATGAATGTACTGTGACTTTTAGGAATAAAAGTGCTGTTTCCTAGAATGAATGATGAATGTAGCCTTCCCTTAAATAAGAAACAACTGCTAATGCCTCTCCTCAAAAGTAGGCCTAAAAATTAATCATACCAATACTTACCACCAAATGCTTAAAGCTTGTAACATCAAAGCCTTTAGTAAGTAGATCTGCTACATTATCATCTGTATGAATCTTGACCACATTAATCAACCTATGCTCATAACAATCTCGAATGAAGTGATGTCTAATTTGAATATGCTTAGTCTTTGAATGATACATTGGATTCTTCACAATACAGATAGTTGGTATGTGCTTATTCACATACCTTTTATTCACCATTTTCAGACCTTAAAAGACAAAAAACTAACGTTAAACGCCAAAGATATCGTGTTTTTGTGTTTGTGACTGTGCAGGGAAGGATATTGCAAAAACGACATAGAAATCAACCAAAAAGCCTAAAACGAGCACGAGATGTAGAAAAGAGTCTTAAAGTCAAGCAAAAGATGAAGATTACTTAAGATAAGCCTGTGACGACAAATTTATCTCTTAAAGACTCATGAAAATGAAAGAGACACTTAATCGAAGATCAAAGATAATTATCACGATAAGCTTCCCAAATTCGAGCAAGTGATCACTTTTGCATCGTCGAAGACTTTTAGAGAACACGTCAACACGCTACCTCAAGTTACAAGGGCTTAAGTTTAATTCTTAGAAAGTTTAGTAGCTTTGTAATAGAAGTTTATGTGTGGTTTTCATGAACGCAAAAAGTCTAGGGGGCAAAGTGTACACGATGTAAACAAGGAAGCCTCCTTGGCTCCTTTAAATAGAACCCCCTAGCTTCATTTTGAGGAGTTAGTCTAGTTAGTTTTATTGAGTCTTAGTTTATTATTGTATTAGTGTAAGTTTTATTTTATGCAAGCTTATTTTCATGTCTTAAACCTTTCATCTAGCTTATTTACGCCTCTTTACAATCTTTCTTCTAATCTTTACATCTCCTTTGAGCTTATTTTGTTGACATCTTAATCTAATAAAAGCTTTTATAAAACTTTATACCACCTTTGCATGTTTATTTGAATTCGTATGGTTTAAATAATGGGTTAGGGTTTGTTTTGGTGTCGTGGCTTATTTAATAGCTTATTTAGAGTCTAAAACTAGTTATCTATTAAGTTTTTACAAGTTTCACTTAGTTTATTTCATTTGTTTCACGTAAAAAAAGGTTCTAGTGTCCAAAAAAATAAAATTTGCGAGTAAGCATTAGGGATTTGCGAGTATGGGTTTTTAATAGTGTTTCTACGAGTATGAATTTGGTTTTGCGAGTATCATGTTAGTTTTAGCGAGTACCATTTTTAAATCTTTGCGAGTATGATTTGTTTTTTTTATTCTTGCGAGTATGAGTACTATAATTGCGAGTATGAATTTGATTGCGAGTAAGGTTGGTGTTTTTCTGCGAGTATCCTTTTGAGTCTTTTGCGAGTATCATTATTTCCATAGCGAGTATCAGTTTTCATTGCGAGTAAGCAATATTTTGTTGCGAGTATCACCTTGGCAACTTTTCCTTGCGAGTATCAAAGTGCTTTGCGAGTTTGGTTTCAAAAGGTTGCGAGTATGAGTTTAGTTGCGAGTCAGGATCCATATTTAGCGAGTATGGTTTGTTTTGTTTAAGTCTTTTTTACGATTTTCTTCTTTTCTTTTGCGAGTATCATCTTAAAAGTTGCAAGTGTTAGTTTCTTTTTGTGTCAAGTCGTTGTCGTTCTATTAGCCGGTCCAGGCTTTTCACCACCTCATCGTTAATCGAGTGAGGTTTTATTCTATTTACTTCTAATCGAAACTAAGTCAAAATTTCTAAAACCATTTTTAGTTTTATTCAACTTAGTTTAATTTCCTTTCTAATTAGTTTAAGTTTTAGTACGTTATATTTTTAAAACATTTCTATAGTTTAACTTTTCTTTTCGTTAATTAATTACAAAACTCCAAAAACATTTTCCTTTTTACTTAGAAGTTTTAATTTCATTTTCATTTAGTATACATAGGCTTATGTTTTCTTTTCTTGTTCAACTTATTTCTTTTAATCTCGTTCTTTATTTCATTTAAGTTTTAAACAAGTTTCGTAGAATAATTAAAAACATAATCTCATCTTTCAAACTCATTCATTTCACATAACTCACGACTCGAGTGACTAGATCAATTTCAACCCTCGTTGGGACAACGATCCGTGGTTCAAGCTTACACTTGCTAGAATTCACCAATCAATAGTACTCATTATCAATGTTGATAGGAGTATTCTTGAAATTAAATCCATAATCCGAAAGCTGATTTTGCATCCAAAGCACTTGTCCATAACAACTTGCAGTTGCAACATATTCTGCTTCAGTAGATGAGGTTGCTACAATTGTTTGAAAAAAGAAAGTTAACTCACCCATTGAACTCATCTAAAATTCTTTTTGCATAAGTTCTTCAAACTCTTTCACCATGGATTGTTTTGTAGCACCAAAAATAATATCATCCAAATACACTTGAACTAGCATGATATCCTTTTTGTCTCTCTTAATGAACAAAGTCTTATCAATGGCTCCTCTCCTATAGCCATGTTGTAACAGAAAATTTGAAAGTCTTTCATACCAAGCTCTAGGGGCTTGATGAAGACCATACAGTGCTTTAACAACTTTGTAGACTTTGTTTGGATGTTCAGGATCTTCAAAACCAGGAGGTTGTTTGACATAAATCTCTTCTGTAATTTTGCCATAAAGAAAGGCACTCTTGACATCCATTTGATAAACTGGGAATCTCATATAAAGCAAGAAATAATCTTATAGCTTCAATTCATGCTACAGGAGCAAAAACTTCATCATAATCAACTCCTTCTTCTTGTCTGTATCCTTGAGCAACCAGTCTTGCTTTGTTCTTGATCACATTACCTCTTTCATCTCTTTTGACTCTGAAAACCCATCTTGTACCAATGACCTTCATGCCATCAGGTAAATCACATAAGACCCAAACTTCTTGAAGTTTAAACTGTAGAAGTTCTTCTTGCATAGCTTCAACCCAGCTTTCTTTGGATAAAGCTTGCTTTATGTTCTTGGGTTCTTCTTGAGAGATGAAGCAAGCAAATAAACAAGTCTGTTGATCTTTATGATTCAACCTGTTCTGTTTATAGACAAAACTAAGTAAAGCATTTTGAGGCTTAGTCATGCTTTTAGCTTTTGATCTTGTAAGAACACCAGAAGTAGGAGAACCAATAATCTTGTTTGTAGGATGATTCTTATGTACTCTTGAAGTGTGAGTTGTTGGTACAGTAAGATCATCTTCCAAATTTGTTTGATCAGGACCTTGTTCACCAAAAATTCCTTCATCTTGCAACTCATCATCTGATTCTTCAAATGGAGGCATGGATGAACCAGGCCAATCTTCAGTATTTGTCCAAGTATTTGACTTGATTCCCCTAGAAGTACCTTCATCTTGAGTAGCAGTACTTTGATCCAAAGTACTGGGATCCAAAGTACTGTTCTTCAAAGTGCTGTCAGTTGAAGATTTAGAATTTTCTTTTGTCTGTTCTGCTTCATAAGCTCGTCTTAGATCATCTTCATAGGACTTTGCAAGTGTTTCTTGAAAAAGCATCCTATTTAATTCATCTTGTATAGCTTGATCTTCATCAGAGACTGTTGTGGTTGAGTTAACAGTATCTTGCTTATCATTAGCAGTACCTTGGTTTTTATTGACAGTACTTTGTTCTTTGTCAGCATCTGTAGGACTAGCATTGACACCATGAACTATGAACTGTGAATTGTCTTCTTCTGAATGGACAACTTGATTCTCCCCCCTAACAGGCACATAGTTCATAGAAGGAGTCAATATATCAAGATCAAACATCCAATCAGGACCTTTACCTTTCTGGTTTGGTAGATCTTCAAGGAATTCAACATGAAGACAGTCTTGAACCTTCTTTGTAACTTTGTTATACACCCGAAAACCTTTACTGTTTGTAGAATAACCCAAGAGATATCCTTCCTCAGACTTGCCATCAAATTTTCCCAAATTGTCAATGGTATTAAGAATAGTAAGAGGACATCCAAAAGGCTTCATAAAGCTGATACTAGGTTTTCTGTCCATCAATAATTCATAGGGTGTCTTCATTTGAGGTTTGGTGATAGAAACTCTATTCAAAATATAGCAAGCAGCACTTACTGCTTCAGCCCAAAACTGAATAGGTAAGAGTGAGTCTGCTAGCATAGTCCTTGCTGCTTCTATCAAAGTTCTGTTCTTTCTTTCTGCAACTCCATTCTGCTGAGGAGTTCTTGCAATACTGAATTCCCTCTTGATCCCCTTGTTAGCACAAAAGTCATCCATAAGTTTGTTCTTGAACTCAGTCCAATTGTCACATCTAATACCTCTAACCTTGTGTCTTAACTAATTTTCCAGGGAGATGATTAAGTCATGAATGGCATCAAATGTCTCATCTTTAAATCCCAAGAAAAATACCCAACTAAAACGCTGCAATCATCTGTGACAACTAAGCAATACTTCTTCTTGTTGAGGCTTGAAAGACAAACAGGTCCAAAAGATCCATATGCAACAGCTCCAAAGGTTCTCTTACAGTTCTTTCCTCAGGCTTTTTATAGGAAGCTTTATGTTGTTTACCCTTCTTGCAGGCCAAGCATGATTGAATTACTCCATCTTCTCCATCTTTTTGTAGTTTCCCATCTTGTCACTTTAAGCCCTTCATGTTTCATTCTTCTTGTTTTGTATCATCAAATCAATAATAGACCCAACAATCTTCCCCTATTTGATGATGACAAAACAAACACCTTCTTGTACGAACTTCCCTAGACGAAGTAGAGAAATTAAGATAAAATCTCACCATGAATGAAACAATCTTGTCTTCCCCTTGATTCATGCAATGCCACTCCAATATCTCTTCAAAATCTCTTCCCCTTTTTGTTATCAACAAATAGAGAACATATACAAAACTTCCCCTTGAGTGGTGCATGTAGATGGTTGAACATTTAATCAATAAGCTTCCCCTGAAACAAATATGTCTACCATCTCTTGAATCTTCAATTCTGTAAGCTCCTTGTAATGATTACTGATGAAGAAAACCAAATATAACGAACTTGATGAAGAAGTAGAATAACCTAGACTTGTGTCTTATGTCATGTACTAACCACGTGACTCCAAACTCATACCAGAGCACTAATAGTATAAGTAGACCGCAATCTCTTGACAAAATCCTCATCCTATGTGAGACACTGAGCACAATAACGTAACTCCTTCAAGTGATAGCCAATGTGTGCATAGAGCATCATAAGAAAGATCACACATTGCTAGATTCATCAAGTCTTTGTCACATCTTTAACGCACAAACAAGTTACCTCTTGCTATAAGGTATGATAAGAACACAAACCTGTGATACTCAACTACAACATCAAATAGATGATATTAAACCTTCTTCGTAATCAATTAATCAAATAAACCAAATAGCGAGCCTTTTGAAACCTTTAAGAACAAAAACTTCTTCCTCTGTGTATGAACCAAATAACCATTCTGTGTGTGTAATCCAAAACCAATCAAACTCATCTCGACTTCCCCTCACTGCTCTTAAATCATGCATATAAATTGAACAATAGAGCTCTTTTCTTGTCTCCATAAAGCATTCAAACACAACAGTACTTTGTAACATACAACAGTACTTTGAATATAAACGAGCAGCAGTACGTTTAAAAACAATGGAGCAGTACTTTCACGCGAGAGCAGTACCTTGAGAAAAATTAGCAGCAGTACTTTGTTGGAGCAATAGGTTGCAACTCACAACAGTACTTTAAAATACAAGCACAGTACTTTGCAATAGAATAATCAATAGCAGCAATCTGAAACTTTGTAGCAGTACTTTTAAAAAGATAATCTTGTGAATCCACTTGCAAGCCACTACAAATCTTTTTCAATGTATCACAGACCTTTCTTTGGACCATTCCTAAAACGACAACCATCCATTAATTCAATAACCCATCGACCAGTTGTTAAAAATTCATTGTAGTACGAGGTTAATGATTGACCAATGAAATCGGTACATGATAAATATAATATCGTACTATGTAGTAGACAATGACCAATTTCTAACCCAATATTGGAAATTTTACTTTCACCGTCCCACGATAAGATTAATATCGTACCACATGCACTTGATGACAACCCCACATATATACGAGATTAATGATTTTCAAACAATTGAGTACGAGGTATCCATGTGCAGTAATACAAACCTCAATTAATGAAACCAATCTATGATATAACTTTCACCAATCACAAAATCTCAACATAATAATAGTATACGAGATTTAGGAATCGAATATTACTACACCACTTTTGCGACAACCTCAAACACTTGTAATCAGCATACTATTTCTTTAACAAATAATTCATCAGCCCATGATCACAATAATATTAAAAATTTTCTACCGACCCACGATGAAACAATGACCAATGAAATTGTTAATTGATAAAAAGTAATACAGAAAAACGATTATACCTTATATTGTTTTTGTCGCATAGAATGTTTGACTTTTTCTCCCTAATTCGACAGAAACAATAACCCTTTATCAAAACCAATTCGTACCTTTATTAAAGCTGCTATTCTTCGACATTTAAACCTTGTAATCCCTAGATATCGAGAGCCCCAGGCTCTGATACCACTTGTTGGATCGTTATACTCTGACCAAACTACTTTATTATAGCTTGTCTAAGGTTTAGCAGTTTTGGATAAATCCTAAACTACTAATGATGAAACACTGAATTACTCTATTAAGTATGCGAAATTACTTAATAAAGCTAAGAAGAATTATAACAACTTCAACACTTTATATTAACCAAACTTTGAACCTGCTAATTGTACAGATTTACAAACAACCCTAAATATCTCTAATATTGTATTCTTATATTCGTATCTTTAATAATGACTTAGGGATCTTTTTATAGGCACAAGGAATACCCTAGTCGGTTTATAATACTTGAAAGACAAGTATACAAACTCTAACTTTAGAATATTCTAGATTATACATAATATTCCTAATCTAATCTTCAGTCTTTATCTTCAAGCAGTATTTTAACTTTATCAACGAGCAGTACTTTGATCACAAACAGTACTTTGACTTTAAACACTTTAGCAGTATTTTAGTCTTCAGCAGCACTTTGATCTTTTATACCCCAACAAGACTCAAAAAGGCATATTTTAATCAAAACATTTACAAAAACAACATTTGATATGCTATTTTTGAGGGGGAGAAGAAGAAAAGTGATTAAAATATGATGTAAAAAGTCTTATATTGTTCGAGCTCAACTCAGAATTGACCCACGAATTGACGAAACAACAAATGTTAGTATTCGAAAGGATTTATCCGAGTAGAAAGTACCGTTTCGAGAAACTCTTTCTAGACGTTTACTTTGACGGGTCTAACTTCCTTTTAGGAATGTTAACAACTTCAAGTTAGTTATTAGGGCTAGTTATCACCTAAAAACTGATAATGTATCCCTTTAACTAAGCAACGTAAACGTGTCCCTCGGGTACATGTCTATTAAGAGTGGATCAATTCAAAAGTGCCAACTCTTCCCACATATGCAAATTTCAGAAAACATTCATAAGCATATGTGGAGGGGGAGTCTTTCATAAGAAATCCAAAACCTCAAAGTGTTAACAAAAACTTTTATACTCATAAACACTTTGAGAGATTTTCAATGATTTGGTTCAAAGGCATCAATAGGATAGTTATAGAGTTACAAGGTGACTAAGTATAGGAGTAACCGTCCTATGATCCGCCAGAACCGGAGGGATCTACCCAAGGACANAATATAGAAAAGATCTTCATGTATATTCTATTTTATTAGTTTATCTTTATCTTGTAAAGGACTCCTTGTGCTATAAAAGGAGGTCCTAGGTCATTGTTATTTGTATGTATTAACATTAGAAAGCTTCAAGGTGTAACCCTAGTGATAGCTAAGATCACTATTATTATTCGCCAGAACCGGATAGTTATGGAGTTACAAGGTGACTAAGTATAGGAGTAACCGTCCTATGATCCGCCAGAACCGGAGGGATCTACCCAAGGACATCGCCAATAGCTAGAAATTAGAAGTCCTTAGGTATGATATAACAAAAGGAGAAGAGAATGAAAGGAGAAAGAAGGGGTTGAAGAATTAAAAAGAAAATGAATGGAAAGGGTGAAAATAAATAGCCCTCCATTTTATCAACCTTAGGTCAGACACCGGGTTCAATTCATATGCTACTGGTCGTTGCTAAGGCGACACTGGTATTGAAGATAAAGACGTCATGGACCCAGTGACGCAATGCACCTAAACCTTTTTAGCCACTCAGGCATCTCTCAAAATATTTTTGTTTCATTCTCATGGGGAACCAGTGTAATTTATCGATCGTCTATTAGAGATGGTTGATATTGAAACAGGAGGCCCTCTGCTCCATGCCTCCGCATAGGAAACCAAATGTGCACTTATCGAGTCTAGAGCCACGAGATAACTTAAAAGATCTGTTGGGAATAAAGCTAACAGTTACCACTGATAAGCTTGTGGAAGACACTGCTGAAGAATGCACTAGCAGTGGAAACACATTACCACTGCTAGAACATATTATTACCACTGCTGTTAGGATAACGGTTATGTATTCGAATATAGAAAAGATCTTCATGTATATTCTATTTTATTAGTTTATCTTTATCTTGTAAAGGACTCCTTGTGCTATAAATGGAGGTCCTAGGTCATTGTTATAGGTACGTATTAACATTAGAAAGCTTCAAGGTGTAACCCTAGTGATAGCTAAGATCACTCGTATTATTCTCAATAATATTGAAGCTTTGGTGTTTAACTTACAACTGTTCTCACTTGCATTACATTATACAATAAACATTCTAAGTATTGTTAAGTATATTCCGCGTGCTTAATAATATAACTCAAAGTATCACTCTAACACAAGGCGTGTGTTTAGATCCTACAAGTGGTATCAGAGCCAGGTTTCTGATACTTTGATTTAGAAGATCCAAGGAATTAAAGCTTAACCAATTCACTCAGATCCATGGAGATGGAAAACAACCGGTCCAACTCTGTCCCAAGACTTCCTAAACTTAAACTCAATGAGTTTGAGATGTGGAGGATTATGATAGAACAATATTTTCTCATGACAGACTATGCTTTGTCAGAAATCATCTTAAATGGTGATTCCTTCAAGCCTGAGAAAAAGACTAAGAAGATAGGTGACAAGGAGGTAGTAACAGTTTCTCTGCCTACTACAACAGATGAAAGAATTCAGAAGAAGAATGACCTAAAGGCTAGAAGTTCGTTGCTCATGACTCTTACAAAAGATCAAATAATTGCTTTCACCAAGTACAAAACTGCAAAATAACTTTTTGAAGAGATCTGCTCAGTGTTTGGTGGCAATGATGCTACTAAGAAGACTCAAAAGACATTGTTGAAACAAAGCTATGAAAACTTTTCTGCTTCAAGCAATGAATCTCTTGACAGCATCTTCGCCAAACTACAGAAAATTGTCACTCAATTGACTGTGTTTGGAATTGAGGTAGAAAAGGAAGACCTCAACTTGAAGTTTCTAAGAAGTTTACCTGCTGAGTTTCATACCAATGTTACAGTCTGGGAAAACAAACCTGAGATTGAAACTATGAAGCTCAATGATTTATACAATAACTTCAAGCTGATTGAGCAAAGATTGAAGAAGGCAGGAAAGCTTGGTTCAAGCTCTAGCAGCTTGGCATTGATGTCAAATTCAATTGACAATGATGACAGTAAAAATGAAAGTGATGATGACTTTGCCACTGCTGGTTCAACAGTTTCCACTGGTAATGCTCTTGTTACCACTGCACGTTCAAAGAAGAAGGTTGCTGGTATTGGAGATCCAACCTTTTATGCCTTTATCTCTACTCAAGTTAATGGCTCTATATTGACTCATGAAGACATAGAGCAAATTGATGATGATGACTTGGAGGAAATGGACATAAAATGGCAGATAGCTCTTCTTAGCATGAGAGCTAGGAAGTTTTACAAGAAGACTGGCAAGCCAATCCACATTAATGGAAGTGAAACTGCAGGATTTGATAAGAAGAAAGTAGAGTGTTTCAACTGTCACAAGTTGGGACATTTTGCTAGGGATTG
>LBNU01022596.1:89338-111048 GCA_014162995.1 Artemisia annua
AAGGATTAGAAGGAGTCTTCACACTATGCTGTTGACAAATTCTAATTCCGAACCTGTAAGTACCAGATGTATTATTGCTAACTGTTTCAATGCAGGTACAATCACCATCCTGAACACCAGCTTCCACATGCTCATACTTACATCTCAACAAATATGAAAGCTCTCATGTAAGATCGAAGCAACATTTAGGTCAAAGATAGATTCCATGCCAAAAGAATCTACAAAGTGATAAGACAACGATCTAAAGCAAAGCAACGTTCAAAGAAGGATTCTACATCAACACTAAGAATCTTCATCAATGAAAAAAGAGCTAAACATGAATGTAAGTTTCAAACGTCAAAGATATATGAGCATGTCAGAAAGATGCAGATCCACTGGAGTCTAAGAGAGTGACGAATGGCAGATTACAACATCAATTGATCACTATCACATCATCAAAGATAAAGAACAAAGAACGATGAATCATTTATACTTATTATCTTTTGAAGACGTCTAAAGCTATAAAAGTCAACAACTAAAGTCAGAAGACAAAGACGTCAAGCAACCTCAAATGACCGTGACGAATATCACTCCTTCATAACCGATCCTTAGGGGGAGATTGTTAGGACCTAAGTTTATCAACGTTTATCAAGTCTCAGTTATTTCAGAACATGTAGTAGGTTGCTAGTTTATCTAAGTTAATCATGTAATCATGTAGAGTCCAAGAATAGTCCAATGGGCCTTAAAGCCCACGATTAGAAGAGGAAAGGGAGGAGAGGAGTGTTTCCCTCCTCCTCACCTATAAATAGGACCCTTATGATAACATGTTACTTGTTGATTATTTCAATATCATAAAGAAACTCTTGCACTTTTATTCTTCTCATTTGATCTAATCAACCAAACTCTATTTCTCATCTTATTTCTATCAAATCAATACATGCATTTACAATATGGTGACCTAACAAAGTATACAGTATATCTTGAATCAGAAGGATCTGAACATGAGACAGCGATGATGGTTAGAATTGCTTAGCGACTATAATTGTGAGATCCGTTACCATCTGGGCAAGGCGAATGTAGCTGCCGATGCTCTTAGTCGAAAGGAGAGGATCAAACCCCTCAGGGTCAGATCGTTAGCGATGACGATTGTTTCCCCTCTTCCAGCAAAATTCTTGAGGCTCAAGTAGAGGCACTCAAGGAGGAGAATAGACCAAACGAGAAAATTTATGGAATGCCAGAAAGCGAGAATGGCTTCGTAAAGAGATCTGATGGAGTTTTATGTTACGGCGACAGAAGTTGGATCCCGCTGTGTGGAGGAATTTGTGATTTGATTATGCACGAATCACACAAGTCCAAATACTCCATTCATCCAGGAGCTGACAAGATGTACTTAGACTTGAAGAAGCTATATTGGTGGCCAAATATGAAGGCGGATATAGCTAAGTACGTCAACATGTGCTTAACGTGTTCGAAGGTTAAGGCTGAACATCAGAGACCGTCAGGGTTGCTTGTACAACCAGAGATCCCAGAGTGGAAATGGGAACGAATAACCATGGACTTCATCACTAAACTGCCAAGGACGTCGAGCGGTTATGACACGATATGGGTAATCGTAGACCATCTAAATTCTGCACATTTCCTCCCTATGAGAGAGAACGATAGTATGGACAAGCTTGCCAGGCTATACGTAAAGGAAATTGTGGTAAGGCATGGAGTGCCTGTTTCTATCATCTCTGATCGAGATAGCCGTTTTACATCTAGTTTTTGGAGGTCGCTTCAGGATGCATTGTGTACAGATCATGATATGAGCACAGCTTATCATCCTCAGACTGATGGTCAGAGTGAGAGGACTATTCAGACGCTGGAGGACATGCTCAGAGTGTGTGTTATTGACTTTGGGAACGGCTGGGATAGGCATTTGCCTTTGGTCAAGTTTTCCTACAATAACAGCTATCACACCAGTATCAAGGCTGCACCGTATGAAGTACTTTATGGTCGTAAGTGCAGATCGCCGATATGTTGGGCTGAGGTCGGAGAAAGCCAACTTACTGGACAAGATCTAGTTCACGAAACTACTAATAAAATCGTACAGATAGAGAATTGAATGCAAGCTGCTCGTGATCGCCAAAAGAGCTATGCTGACAAGAGGCAAAAACCCCTTGTGTTTTATGGGTGAAAAAGTGATGTTGAAGGTCTCTCCATGGAAATGCTTGATCAGATTTGGCAAACGTGGGAAGTTGAACCCTTGTTATATTGGACCTTTCGAGATTCTCGCTAGAGTTGGGCCGGTNTTCCACACTTGAGCCAAAATTTTAAGTGATATACAAAATCCACTAATAATATTGATATTAATTTCAATATCGCCGAGTAGTAGTAATCTTTTCTAATATTATTCAAATACATTAACAGTATATATTATCCTAACAGTCAGTTGGTAATAATATGTTTCTAGCAGTGGAGATAATTAGTGTTTCCACTGCTATGATGCATTCCTAGCAGTGTCTTCCACCAAGCTTTATCAAGTGTAAACTGTTAGTCTTTTTATTCCAACCAATCTCCCCATAAAACTATGATTTCTCTGCAAATTAATAAGTTTCTTTCCAAACTGCATCATCCTCTTATAGGATATTGGGAATTCTTTCCATAAAACACTTCACTTTCTTTCTTAAGCTTTTGAATAGCTCTTGAACATAGCTTTATTCCCAACAAACTCCCCTAAACTTATGATTTCTTCTGCAAATTCCATAATTTCATTCAAATCTGTACATCATCTCTTAGGATTTGGAATTCTTCCAAACACTTCCACTTTCTTCTTAATGCTTAGAAAAGCTCTTGAACTTGAATACATATGTTCTTGAATCTAATATCGGTATAACTGATAGTCAGGTCGCCACGGGGCGGCCCCATTGACATACTATATATATATTATATATATATATATATATATATATATATAATATATATATACCACATATACATATAAGTTATATATTCGTCTTAAAATCCGTGTAAGTTAGCATAAATCAACATTTGTAATCAACCAAATTAGTACCACAAGCACAGTTTTACCACACAAGCAAGAAATACTAAAATGACCATGATAGCTATTTAAATGAGGTCGAGCTACATGCATGCAAACACAATCCATATACTATTATTGTCAACTTAACAAAACATATACATATAACACTTGGTGAAACACCTTTGATCCATCATAAAAACATGAAAATCAACAAGATTGAAATTTTTTGATGAATCCTTACAATGGTGTTGGTTTAAATTGGCTAGGAGAACCAAATGGAGACCCAAATGTTTCAAAATTAACCCAAATCACGTACCGATTAACCCAAACTCTTGTAAACACAACCCAATTTAACTTGATCTTCCAAAATTATATATATGAAATGTGTGTGTTGTGGCCGGTTATGGTGAAAGAAAGAAGAGAAAGAGATGAATTTTGGTTAATAAATGGAGGGTTATAATAAGTTGGGTATTAGGTTTGGTTAAAGAGCGTAACTTGGTTTAATAGTGTGTTTTGCGGATATTAGTGTATTTTGCATGTGTAATATGTGTTTTGGGTGTGTAGGAGGATCCCTAGGAAGGGATCAAATAGTGATTTTACTCCTCGTTGGTATATCGTGTGTCCGGTTTAGCTTAAACATCACCGAAAATGTCCGGTTTGACGTTTTTGGACATGTATCGTAAAATAAAAGTTTTTAGCCATGTTTCATCAGACAATGTAATAAAATGACTTTACTGACTCAAAAAATATATTTACTTGACTTTTACCATAAATAATGGTTCCGGAATCCGTGCTGCGTTGTTTTTCAGAAAAATGTGGAGAAAGCTTCTCAGTAAATTTAGATACTTGTCGTAATACTCCGAAAATGGATTAATTTGTGTTTACTGACAAATAGGCTTTTTCAATATTTGACTGTAAGCTACAGTGTGCAGGACAGCTCTCCGAAAAATATTCAAATGTGCAGAAACATGCAGAAATGTGCAAAATGCATATAATACTCAAAATAATATAAGAAATAGAAATAATTATTAAATTAATTTATGAAAAATACCATTGTTACAGTTCTCCCCTCATAAAGGGAAATCCGTCCGAATTTTCAGTTTCACTCATCGATGAGTTCGAAAAGAGATCAGATATTTACACTTGAATCTCATCCTCTCAGCTCCCCAAAGTGTACTCGGAGGCCGTCTGCGAGAGTTCCAGCGGACTTTCACCGATTGGGAATGACGACTCTGCTTTCAACTGTTTAAACTTCCGCGGTCCATGATCCTCAATGGTGTATTTGAACGAAGTTCACCTGTTCATCTATTGGTTCTTAAAAAGGATAGCATGACTATCATCCAATGATAACACTTTTTCAGTTGCTGCAACATGAAAACATCATGCACAAAACTGACTTCAGAAAGCATGCGAGTCGATAGGGCTCCGGCCCCATATATATATATATATATATATATATATATATATATCGGCGATATTGAAAATTATAAAATTATTAGGGTTTTGAAAAACATAAAATTTTGGCTCAAGTGGTGAATTGGTGGAAGTTTTGCTTGAAAGATTTTAATTAAGTATATATCGAATTAACCGTAACTAATTACATTTAATTAGTAAAATTACAATTTTTGGTGAATAAAATACTTTTGGCCTAAAATAATTATTTTGGGTCGAATAAGATGAGAAATGACCAACTTTGATTTTTGAGAATTAAAACTTAATTATATGTGTTAATTACATTTAATTATATAAATTTATATAATTATAAACACTAAAAATCGGTTATTGGGCCAAGTATATATTTTGAGCCTAATAGGGTGTTCGGTGAACAGTGGGCCGAGCCCAATAATATTTTTTCAACTTTGACTTCTTGACCAAAAATTGTTATCGGACGTGTAGAAATTAATTTCGATATATAACGATCCATATAACGTAACTTAAATCGGGATACATATTTGGGCTAATTTTGAACTAACGGGTCCAATAGTGAAATTTAGGCCCAATAAGTATTTCGGGTGACGAAAACGAGTTTTTACACATATTTGAACTCACGGTGACTATTTTTATATCGTAAGACGAATTATATCGATAACTATATTAATAGTGAATAATATAGTTATTACGTACTAAATTTTACAAGTAAAGTGACAAGTGGTTTATTTGAGAAATTGCAACATATGAGGAAAATGGAAATGTTTAACAAACGAACGGGTCATGCCCAAATTTATAAAAATTATAACACTTAGAGTATACAAAAATACTTACATTTATATAGTTGTTCTAAATACAAGTGTATTGATTTTAAATACTTAATATTTAATTTTATTATAAATAATAAAAAAAAATTATAATATAATAATTTCTCAATTATTTATTGATATGAAAATTTCTCAAGTATATTTAATTAATTATAAGCCTAATTAATTAAATACATAATTACTATTATTATACTTACTATATATATATATATAGGGGAAATCTTACCTACATCCAAGTGCAGGCAATTAGCTACACATCCCTTTTTAAAATCTTTTAAAAATGTACAGTTCAGACCCTGCGACTTACTTCAGGGGCTGAACTGTATATTTTTAAATTTTTTATAAAGGGGATGCGTAGTTAATTGCCTACATCAAGGTGTAGCTAACAAATCCCCATATGTATATATATATATATATATATATATATATATATATATATATATATATATATATATATATATATATATATATATATATATATATATATATATATTATTTACGTATTATAACAAATAATATAATACACGGATGTTCTGTTATGAACACTCACACCATTCACTATCACCATGAGCCAACACCAAGAGCCTTTCTAATAAACTATTTTTGAAACGTATATACCACACAACAAGCAAGAAATACACAAGCACATGGTAACACATAAAAATCCTTTCAATAGAGTCAAGCACTTAAAGTACGAACGTGTACCAAGACTTACCATACTTAACTAGGTCGCGTGTCGGAGCGGTTGCACTGATTACTTGTTGACTAGCAGATTGCTATCTTTTAAGGTGAGTTTATAGCCCCAACTTTCTTATAAGTACTGTTTTATAAACCTTGGGGTGAGAAACATGCAAAACTGTTTTCATGGACTATAACTAAACTTGTTTTCACATACTGGTATGCGGAAACCTAAGTTGCTTGAATCCCACTTTGCCCACTATCGACAACCGTCAATTCCTGCTGGGAAACGCGTATGTTATAAATAGATCTATTGAGGGTGACTCCTCCGTTCGGTTGGCCATGCCATGGTCAAGGCGAACGTATACCATGACGACCCTTTTTGCCGAGTGACCGGGGATTATCACTCGCGGGCACCTTTATTATATTTATGCCGTCGGCATGCTTTTGTCTAGTTCGGTTGTTGAGCTTAGTGTTGTATACAGAATTAGTGTGTGTTTGCTGATTATTGCTATGGTCCGTATGGGCTATTTACATTAAACCTATAGACTCACCAGCGTTAGCTGACTTTTAGCATGTTTTTCAGGTGCTTAAGTATGTTATTGTTGAAGGCAGGGCCTGGCATTGGTGTTATGAAACCTAAGTGTTTTTACACAAGTGTAACTCTGAAACAATGGGACAGTCACGTAACTGGGCCTTATTTTTATTAAACTTGGACTTATGTATGACATTTGACTTAAACTTATGTAATGTATTTTAAACGAATTTTCAATCCGTTCTCTATATCTTGTGTTGTGATTTCCAATTTTCGTAGCACCCCAAATACTTGTATGCTTCCGCAATTCTCTATTTTGGGGGTGTTATAATATGTATCCTACGCTTTCGCATATGTGACTACTTGATTTATAAAATTATATGAATGTCATGATATATTAATTCTAACAGTGGCATCACGAGTCTACTATAACATATAATTGATTAAATAAAACACATAAAAATTGTATCTTTAATTTTTTTATATATGCATGTTGATCTATTAGGGTTTGTTAAAAAAAAATTGAAACCCTAACCCTAATTTGGGGGGTCGATTTCACCTAAACCCTAATTAGGGTTTGTGATTTAAATTTTTTTTTTATTTAATTAGATTAGAAACCCTAGGTTTGCAACATGATTATGTGATTGTATCTTTGTGACCTATATGGTAATTGTTATGCATGAATCCATGACGAAACATGCATGTTAGTCATGGATTAATTAATTAAATTAATTGAATTATTATTTGTTTATCACATGTTTATTTAGATATATCTAAAATTGGGGAAGACCTCAATTGTAATAACATCAATTTATGTGCTATGTGGTGTATAATTGACTCTAGCTTACGCAATCGGTTATTCGATGGATGTGGCTCACTTGTGCAAAGTGAAAGCTTTAGTTAATTATATGCATATGAAAACCTAGAATTGATTTGATTAGGGTTTATCTAAACAAGAATGCATGTGGCTAATTGTTTCACTTTATAATCATTATGTTATTAGTTGTTTATTTATTTGTTTGGTAAATTACTTGTTTATGTGATTATATTGTTTGACATGTTGTAAGCATAAAAGGGTAATTTTCAAAAGAAAATAAATTGTACTAATAATGGTGAAACATGATTATTAGAAACTTTACACTACGAAATCTTATTTGTCATACTTAGGGATTGGACTTACATGCCGTAATGCGTTAAATGCATCCTCGCGACGAGATTTGTATTGTAAAAGTTTTTTAATATGTTTTTAAGACTAAAGTCATAAACTTTTCTTTGATTGATGTTTTTGTACATCTGGTTTTGAAAGTAAGTCTTCTTTAGACAGATTCATAGTGATGGAAACAAGGTTTGGAAAGTGTCTAGAGTCTACCTTTGGTTTCCATACACTTATGAGTGCGTTAAAGACGTCTTACCTACATCACCATTCTATGTACAATATCATCTTAAGGGTGATTTACCTCAATTCCACTATGGTGGATGATAATTGTAGGTTCTTCTTTAATTGGTGAACCCAATACCTCAAGAAAAAAGATTTTAATTTATCTTGCGAATTGGTAATTAAAAATTATTTTGAAAACTAATGTCATAAAGATGAGTGCATGCATCTTTATACATGTTCTGATTGTCACATCAAAATTTAATACCCTATAAAATTTAAGTTACATGCCATCTAACTATAAGGAACACTTGGAGTTAATTATTTGGTATGCGTGAGACCTAGGCCAAATATTAATGACAAGGTAAATTTCCTAGTGTGCGTGAGACCACACATGGAGAATTTACAATTTCTAAGTTAGACGACTTAATTAAGTTGATGTGTGAGACCTAGAACTTAAGGCATGAGATGGGATAAAACATGCTTACATGACAAATTAATGAATCAATTTGATGTAAATCCCATAATGGTCTAGGAATTGGAAAAATTGTTTGCCAATTATTGTTCGACAGATTACCATCTTTTATACTTTCATTACTAGCAGATCAACTGATGTAGTGAAATTTATAAAATGTTGGATCCTAGGTTTTCAAGAAAAGTATTTGGTTATATGAATATTTCCATGGGTATTATATTTTCTTGAAAATATGTATTATCGAAAATACTAAATTTGAATTTTGTAAATTCTTTTAAATGTATTAATGCAACATTGAACCATAAACGTAAGTTATTCTTTTCACAAGTAAATTGATCTACACCCATATGGGTATTTGGTTAGAGTCAACCTTACGAAAAGAATAAACATAGTCTTCTTTCCATAAAGAGAAGTGTGAGACTTAATCCTATTCCTTTTCATGAATGAGAAAGGTATAATACGAAAAATTAGAATTGTCTATGTTCTAAATACATAACTCATAGCAAACTTTAATAGTAAGATGATTTGCACATTATGAGTTATTAAAATAGAAACTAGACTAATTACCGCAAAATGGTAAAAGACAAACTAGCATATTTTATCTAGTTGTTTGTTTTGACCAATTGAAGATACTACATACAATTGTTGGAATGGTAGATCTATTCATGAAGAAATTGCATGCCCAATTTTCTCAAGTTAATAGTTTGGAATGTGATGAATCACATTTATATAGTAGAATACATTCTTTTAGAACCTAAATAATTGTTACGGATGGGATTTCTCAAAGTTGTAGGAAAGTAACAAGCACACTATTTACTTTCACTGGTTAATTGAAACACTTACAATGTTGTCAAATCCAGTGGGGGCAGTGTGTTCTTATTACTGAATAAGGGATTATTGTAATGTTCCCTAATTCAGTGGGAGTTACAAGACTTATTGTCTTGATTGCAACTCAGATTATCTTTTGAATGTCTCAAGATAATTACTTTCCAAATATAGACACTAATATTTTCAAGAATTGTCATGTGCGTTTCCTTGATTGATTGAGTGACTCCAAATCTACCAGTTATGCTAATGACACAAATCATATTGTTCATATTAACAAACCCAGGTGTGTTGTTTATATGTAAGAGACTCACAATCTAATACACATCTAACCTAAGAAACACTTGGTGTTGAAATTGAGCTTAAGTGAGAACTTGACTAGATTACAACAACAAGGTAAATTTCCATGTATGCGTGAGACCGTACATAGATAATTTACAGTTTATAAATTAGACACCTATTAGAACATGTGCCAGTATGATAACAAGACAACTTCAATTATAATATTTATGTATTAGTTAGAATGACATAAATAAATGAAGTAAATAAATTAACTTGAATTACTATTGAAACCAAATGGTGGTGTTAAAGAATACTTTAGTTATACATGTTTATAGCTTTTTATAAACATAAAGTCTTCTAAGTATTACAAGACATATAATAAAGTAAGACGTTAACTTGTTATGTTTTAATTAAGACATATACAAGAAGTCATTGAATTGATCAATGATTAATAACGTATATTGGGATTATAACAGTTTATGTCTTCTTTCTAAGACATGAACATGAAGTGATTTGGTCAAAAGTACTCGTACTTATGTTATAAAGCATGCAATTGGCTTAAAAATACTATTATACCATTAAGTTGATTTAGTTGGTAAATAGACAAGCTAAAAGTTATATGGTTATCTTACATATTGTTAAATTGTCTTACAATATTACTTCTTATGAGATACTAGATTATAGTATGTTCAGTTAGGAAATCAAACTCTTGTTGTAGTGTTTGGTTCAAGATAACTACATCTTCTTTTCTTCCAAAAGTTATCAAGGTTAGAAAATTGAGTATGGATTTAATATACTCAATTAGACTCCTAGAAGATTAATAAGACGTTATGAAATGTGATGAATCACATTAAGTCTTAAAATGGAGTTCTGAGTTTGTTAAGCTACTTATGTGTAGGATATTAACAAAAGAATGCCAGGAACTGTCAATGTGTATTTGTAATATCCCAAAAAGAGAAAATTTGATTTTTGCTCTAATTGCTAAGTATATATAGATAGTCTATAGATTACTAAAGGCAAGTGGGAGTTTTTAAAAGATAAAATTACAAGATACACAATCTTCTAAAATCATACTAGTGAAAATCATGATGAGGCTTAACATGTAAATGACAAACCTCAAGATGATGGAATTATCATTCATAGATCTACTTGGATATCTCAGATATTTGGTTCATATGCTGAGGATTATATGATGAAGTATTACCAAATAATGAATTGGGTAAATTACTCATACTATGTATGTTATAGATGTTGTTCATAAAGATATTCTTGGTTTATCTTAATTCTTAATAGTTAGAGAATGATGATGAGTTTATTCAAAGATAATGTAACCCTAGTGGTTTATATCTTTGTGTAGAAATCATATGGACAAAAATTGTATACATATCTTATTGCATATCTTATGACAAGATTATTAATCATATATAAGCAATTAACTATGATTGAATACTCTTTCCTAAGCACATTAAAGATATTAAGATTATGATTGAATTTAGTTTCATTAATATGAAATTGACAATGGAATATTAAAACCCTTTCATGAATGATTACTTGAGGGAGGACGATAAGTAATCAAAAGAAGTTTATAAATTCAAATAAATCTTTGGAAGTGTACAAAGTGCAATAATCCATGAATGGACAAATGCATACATCTAGGAGAATTACTCTTATGATTAATTATTAAATCTATGTTTTGATTTATAATTGAAATAAGATAATTTCTAAGTATTCCTAAAAGCTAGTGGGAGTATTATGTTTGATTTACTAAATCATATATGTTGTAGAACATATAAGAAGTAACATTCCCTAAAAGTAAAATGTTAAGTCTTAGTTTGGAATGAAACTTTACTTAGAAGATTTAGAAAATAAGACATACAACCTTGAACAAATGTTTATTGTTTGATAAACATGTGCGGTAAATAAGTCTAATAAAATATGATATATCATTTTGAAAGACTAAATATATATATATTTGTAAAGATAGAACATGAAATAAATCTAAGTCTGACTGAAGGATTTTTCATGTGCATCATATTATTGTTCTATCATGCTTAAATGCTAAATGATTTGACAATGTTTGATATTTAATTAAATGTTATTAAATAACTTGTGTAATGAATATTCTAAAGAAATAAGTTTGGACTTAGAATAAATGATCCTCAGCCTGGAATTTCTCCTAAATTCTAAGTATATACAATATGGCAAACTGTTGCGTAATTGTTACAGCCGACAATAAATCTTGAAAGATTGGAAGGCATCAAACATTACACAATGGATATTAAGGTTACGGAATTTTCAAGAGCATATTGTGGTTTGTATACAATGATGCTGGTTTAATTGAGATGACACTCAATACTAGTCATGGAAGGATTTCATCCTTGATAATAGCCATGTGAACTAGTTGTGCTCAACTAAGAGCATAGTTGCATTATACATTAAAGAATTAGAGTACTATAAACTTTGAAATGTTTGAAAGCTTGATTGTCATAAATTGGTGGTTGAGGATATCACATCATTTATGAAATATTATGTAGCTATATCAACATAGTTTGAATGTACACATACAAATATTTTGCTAATTAAATTCTGGAAATAAGTATTCTCAAAATTATGATAGATCAAAGTTAGTTGAAATAAATGTCTTGTCAACAAGTATGATTGTCATTACTTAAGGCATAATTGTCGACGAGTCTTTACTTGAGATAAAATTCATTAACTATAATTATCATGCATTGATCTATTTAGTATTTGGATAAGGGATATTAAGCAATTATTATTTATAATGAATTAAAATACTTGGTACATTTGTTTTCACTAATAATAGATTGTATCCTATATTTGCATGTTTAAATCCATGAATAACATATGTTATGTTATTCTAAATTGTCCGTTATCAATTAATGATATGGGAATATCATTAAAATAAGACAAATCTGAGTATTGGTCAGAATATACTTGAAAGTATATTGATGCGTTGTCATACCAATTTCACATGATATTCAATGAATTGAATATAGGACTTATCCCAACTACATGATTTTACTTTATGGATCTTGTCAGTAAGTAAATCATGAATTTAGTTATCCTCAGACTTGAGATACCAGATAAGTGTCATGGATGTAGTGCATTTTTGTGAAGCAATCTACCGCTATCCGTAACTGGTAGTCATAAGGATTGTTTTCAGAAGTGTTGCAAAGTTCATGGGTTATTCTTGTAGTCAAGAGAGAATTTGTTCCTTCAATTTGTTTTGAACTTTAATACTTCTGGGCCCCTCATAGGGTTGACAAGATGTTTGCGTGCGCACGCCCAAAGTCTATCTGGAATACTTTCAGATGTTTTGGTAATCTTGCTCAATCATAAACAACGAGAAACAGAATTGTTAATTAAAGAATGACTAAGATCCATATCTTTATTAATGTGGTATTAGAAACAAAAGGATAATAATAATGATGAATCATTAAAGGTTTTCCAGGAAACCTACCTCGAGTTGGTCTAGGGGCATTAGCATGTTGCTAGACGCTAACCAATGTCATTACACTATTAATAGATATCCAAGTGGGAGTTGTTAGAGTTATGGATAAATATTAATACGTGTATGACTAGAATCAAACTCGAGACCTCGGGATTGCACACATTGCAAATGAGAATTAAAGTATGATAATAAATATATTGTATATTTATTGTCTAAACAAAAGAACTTAACAACCGTTAGTATTTACCGTTAAATGACTAACGACCATTAGACGAATAAAAGGAAAGATTGTGTGTAAGTAATTTGGAAAGTCAAGAAGGGTCTAGAACCCCTCTTGGGCTCTAAAACCGGCCACCAAGGGAAGGGGGCATCCACTTGCCCTAACTTGTCTTCCATGATTACTAAACACTATATATACAAACCTTAGGTACATTATTTGACATCTCTTGTGCACACACTTAACCTAAGTTTGTTTTCTCTTCTTTTCTTCTTATGGCCGATCAAACAAACACCCTCTTAGGGTTCTTTATTGATTTTTTCATAAGAAAAACTCTTGTGTTTTGTTTACTAGCATAACCTTTATTTCGTTAATAGTTTGTGTGTACGAGAACGAGGTAATTACTCATTATAGTAATTATCAAGGGATCGATTAACAAAACGGTAAGGGGTTAATTATTGATCCATATAAACCCTAATTAGGGTTCTTCACTTGTTCAAGATTATTAATGTTTGATTTTTGTTTAGCTAGAATCAAAAGGTACGTTCTTGTTTATGTTTATGTTAATCTTTTATATATTATATGCATCCTACGCTTCCGGATATGTGACTACTTGATTTATATAATTATATGAATGTCATGGTATATTAATTCTAACACTTACACCTTAGCCTACCCTGTAGATTGAAATCCGTGGTTAGTTACATTAGGCAAAGTGTGTTTCCTTACATTAACTGTGTTCGCGTGCGTAATTCGTTATCCTTGGTTAGGTCGGGAAATTCCACAATGCAATTGGAGTGAAAGTACATATTGTATAATTTCTAGTTTATTTTTTGTGTGTTTACTACTTTCACTATTACAGTTATTTCTAAAAGTTATGAAAAGTATGGAGAAATCATCCGGAAAAATCGTGATAGAAAAGTTGTGAAATTTTACACATTTATGTTAGTATAAAAAAAATCAAAAAAATAGAAAAGAAAAAGAAAGAGAAAAAGTAGGAAGTTTGTTTTAACCAACTTATGTAAAGTTTTGTATTAAGTGGAAGATATCTCCACTATTTATTGTTGTATAATTCGTGTCTACCTTAAGCGTGAGTTACATGAGTCAAAAGCGTGCGTTATTCAATGGTATGAGTCTTATTCATGGGATGGTTGGGAAAGTAATTAACCACACTTAGGATTTTAATCTATTCATTTGTTTCTTTTTATTTTACACCAATTTATATCCTAAATGTTATCCTTACCCAACCGTATTGTTATATTCGTTGTTAGCTTTCGAGCATCCGGATATGATAATGGCTTAGTGAAAATATTAAATGTATGAATAAAGTAGTTACCATCCGAGTATTATATTAATTGACTAACGCGCTAGCAATCTAGTGTATGACTTGGTGACCATCCGTTATGCAAATAACGCGCCAGCGATCCAAGAAGTGCACTAGTGACCATCCCTTAGTTGAAGCATCGAAGAATCGCGCCAGCGATCTACTAAGTTTATGCAGGAAATGTTTAAACGAAGCTAGGTTCAACCCTTAAGCTTCTAAACCCTATTTACCGCTTTAGACTTGTTACTCCTTGGCTTTAGTAGGGGAGATGCGTATACTTGTAGAGCTTATGATAGAATATTCGTCACAACTAAGAAAGTAAACTATTTAGAATTGTTTTGATATTTGTTGGGATATAAAGTCAAAGTACTGCTGAGGATCAAAGTACTTCTCGTGTTGAAGGAAGTCAAAGTACTTCTATTGTTAAAGGACTGATATGCAAATCGTTTAAGGATTGTTATGTAAAAGATATAATTATTAGATTATATATTCTAGAATTAGTTTACTTATCGTACAAGAATTGTAAACTGACTAAGGTTTTCCTTATGCCTATAAAAGGACCCACAGGTTGGCATTAGAGAAATATAAATACACGTACGATATTAGAGAGTTATTTAGCGATTAGGGTTGTTAGTGAATCTGTATAATAAGCAGGTTCAAAGTTTGGTTTTAATATAATCGTTGAAGTTTTGTTATTCTTCTTAGCTTTGTTGAAGTAGATTCGCATACTTAACAGAGTTATATCAGTGTTTCATCAATAGTAGTTTTGGATTTATTCAAGATTGCTAAACCCTTACAAGCTACGTAGTTAGTTTGGTCAGAGTATACATCGATCCAACAAGTGGTATCGGAGCTTGTGTGGAGACTCTGATTAAGAAGAAACCCTTAAAACTGATTTAACTACAAACCCTAAAAGATGTCGACTGAAGCTACACCAATCCCATCCATCACCTCACTCAGAATTCCTATCATCAAGAAGGGAGAATATGATCTATGGAGCATGAAGATGAGGCATTACATTGCTATTACAGACCATGCTCTATGGGATGTGATTGTCAATGGTCATGTTGTTCTTGAAGAACCTGTAGAAATTCCAGGACAACCTAAACCACCTATGCCAACCTTGCCAGAAGTTACAAAAAGAAATCAAGAGAAGGCTCTCAACATACTGCTGTCTGCTATACCCAATGGACACCTACTATAGTTTCATGATGCTAAGGACGCTAAACAATTATGGGCTGCTATCAAGACAAGATTTGGAGGTAACGATGCTTCCAAGAAGATGCATAGAAATTTATTTAAGCAACAGTTTGAAACATTCACTGTTGGTGAACGAGAAGGTCTTGATGCTGCCTATGACAGATTCCAAAATCTTCTTAGTATGCTAGAGTTATATGGTGCAGAGGTATCTATTGAAGCAAACTTAAAGTTCTTAAGAAGTTTGCCATCTGTATGGCATGTGGTTGCTACTATGATTAGAGGACAGCCTGGTTTGGATTCTATGGACTTTGATGATCTCTATAATAATCTAAAGGTGTATGAGCATGAGATGAATGGTCAAATAAGTTCAAGTTCTCATCAGAAATCTCACAACATTGCTTTTGTGTCTTCTGAAAACAGAAGCAGTACCTCCACTAAAAGTACTGCTTATCATGTTCAAAGTATTGTTGGTGATAAAGAGCACACTTGCACCACCATGACTACTACCACTTCATCACCATCAACCATCATCAACTCTGATGATGTTGTATGTTCCTTCTTTGCTCAACAAGCCACTTTACCTGTTACTTATGAAGAAGATTTGTTGCAAATTGAATAGGATGCTCTAGAAGAAATTGACATAAGATGGAAAGTTGCCATGATCACTGCATGGATCAAGAAGTTTGTAGGAACCCAGCACACTTGATCGTTACGGGCTCTAGACTTGATAAGTCTAATATTATCTATATCTAGGAACGCATAATAACGAAAGCGGAATATTCAAACAATGAATTAACGTTATCATGAACAAGGTTTTTCATTATCATCAAACTCTCTAACTATTACAAACCAATTAACATGTTCTACCTTGATCAAGTAGAACATGCTATCTAAACTAAAACACTAATAAACCCTAGGCGTTTATCTTCTACGCCTAGGTTACACACACACACCTTTACTAGACGTCTACATTGTGGAAGACTTAATTGATAAAATCCTACGCCCTATGTCTCTTTATATAGAGAGATATTAGGGTTACAAAAGACTACGAATTGTATTAGGAAACAAATACTTTCCTAATCTTTATCTTCCATCTTTTTCTTTATCTTTTGTCACATTAAGTCCCTCATGTTTCATTCTTCTTGTTTTGTATCATCAAATCAATAAATATAATTCCCAACAATCTTCCCCTATTTGATGATGACAAAACAAACACCTTCTTGTACGAACTTCCCTAGACGAAGTAGAAAAGTTGAGATAAAATCTCACCATGAATGAAACAATCTTGTCTTCCCCTTAATTCATGCAATGCCACTCCAACATCTCTTCAACATCTCTTCCCCTTTTTGTTATCAACAAATAGGGAACATATGCAAATAATGATCTTGACCACCACGAACCAATACCACACTTCTAATCAAAGCCTTCCAATGTTTCAAATTGCCCTCCATGAAGAACACCAAAATGCTTACGAAAAATGAATCCAAAACAATAGAAACTCCAACTAGTAGTAGTAGTAATGATCAACAATAGTAAAAATCAAACACTTCCCCTTGAGTGGTGCATGAACATCAAATGATTAAACACATCATTAGATACTTCCCCTGAAATCAATGTGCTAACCATCTTCATGATTCTTCAAATCTGTAAGCTCCTTGTAATGATTACTGATGAAGAAAACCAAATATAACGAACTTGATGAAGAAGTAGAACAACCCAAACTTGTGTCTTATGTCTTGTACTAACCACGTGACTCCAAACTCATACCAAGAACAAAAAATATGAATAGACCGCAATCTCTTGACAAATCCTCAACTAGATGAGACACTGAGTACTACAATGTAACTCCTTTAAGTGATAGCCAATGTGTGCATAGAGCATCATAAGAAAAATCACACATTGCTAGATTCATCAAGTCTTTGTCACATCTTTAACGCACAAACAAGTTATCTTTAAACGTGATGAAGCCGTTTAAGATATGATAAGAACACGCATCTAAGAAGCTCCACTTCATCTTCAAATAAGTGATAAACAATCTTCTTCGTAATCAATTAATCCAATAATCCAAATAACGAGCCTTTTGAAATCTTTAAGAACAAAAACTTCTTCCTGTGTGTGTGAATGAAATAACCTGTGTGTGTACTCTAACAAACTCATCTCGAATCAACCATAAGTACTTCCCCTTACTACTCGTAAACCATGCTCATCAATAAAATTTGTAGCAGTACTTTAAAAGAACAGCAGTACTCTCAAACGAACATTAGTACTTTGAAATAATAGGGGCAGTACCTTGAACAAGATGCAGCAGTACTTTGGATAAAAGGGCAGTACTTTAAATTAAGCAACAGTACTTTCAATATAGCAACAGTACTTTGTATATTGGAGCAGTACTTTGAATATAGCCAACGAGCAGTACTTAGAAAAATATACGTTGGAGCAGTACTTTGAAATTTAGTTGAGCAGTACCTTGTGGAATAAGGAGCAGTACTTTCAAAGAAATTCATAACAGTACTTTGCATACTCGTGCAGTACTTTGAACTGTTGTGGGATAAACTCTTCACTTTAATACACCACGTAATACAAATCTCAATCCATCCCCATAATCACAAGACGACAGATCAATCAGTTATACTCCCTTCAATGATTATTCATCGTATACATTCAACCGACCAATAAGGATATCAATTTTATGTCACGTCGCCATCATCAGATAAAGAATCATGTATTTTCTGTACGCCTTGATGCTATAATCTGACAATATTCATATCCCTTGTCTTCGTTTTTAGCCCCACCAATTTCACAAACAATATGCAACACGCAAGACTTAAAAGTTTTAATCACGTGTTGCCTTGAAAGTCAATACTCTCCAATTCACATGAATCTCCAAATAATAGAAAACGACAATACCAGAATAATAAAAATAATCGATACCCCCACCATGTGATGCACAATCGACCCATGATAATCAAGTCACCAATCAGATTGAATTATAAGCCCCACATCTCTATCAATTTGATAATTAATGGTACGAGGTTAATGTTTATTTAATACTCATCAGATATAGTTTTTTAATTAGAAGCACCATGTATCATGCGACAAACACAATTTAATGATTGAAGAATAAATCAATGGTATACCGTAATAAAGATTTGTCGCCACATCAATTAGAGTTCATGCTTCGATTGTTTTCTTCTTACCCAAATTCGATTTTTCTCAAACCTTTTGCCAGATCTGCTCCAAAAACCTTGTAGATCCTAGATATCACGAGCCCCAGGCTCTGATACCACATGTAGGAACCCAGCACACTTGATCGTTACGGGCTCTAGACTTGATAAGTCTAATATTATCTATATCTAGGAACGCATAATAACGAAAGCGGAATATTCAAACAATGAATTAACGTTATCATGAACAAGGTTTTTCATTATCATCAAACTCTCTAACTATTACAAACCAATTAACATGTTCTACCTTGATCAAGTAGAACATGCTATCTAAACTAAAACACTAATAAACCCTAGGCGTTTATCTTCTACGCCTAGGTTACACACACACACCTTTACTAGACGTCTACATTGTGGAAGACTTAATTGATAAAATCCTACGCCCTATGTCTCTTTATATAGAGAGATATTAGGGTTACAAAAGACTACGAATTGTATTAGGAAACAAATACTTTCCTAATCTTTATCTTCCATCTTTTTCTTTATCTTTTGTCACATTAAGTCCCTCATGTTTCATTCTTCTTGTTTTGTATCATCAAATCAATAAATATAATTCCCAACAAAGTTCATAAACAAAACATGAAGAGGTATTGACTTCAAATCCAAACAGGGTATAGCATTTGACAAATCTAAGATTGAAGGCTTTAATTGTCAAAGACCTGGACACTTTGCAAGGGAATGCAAGTTTGCAAAATATCAGGCAAATAGAATGATTGAAAAACCCAAGGTTGAAAGAAGGGAAGTTCCTATTAATGAATCAAAACCAAAAGCTTTGGTGGCTCAAGAAAATCTATCAGAGGTTGACTGGAGTAATGAATTTGCTGATGAAGCAGTAACCTACTCTATGGTTGCTTTGGAAGAATTTGATTGGAGCACAGCTTTTGATGAGGAACCAGGATTTGCTGCTTTGGAATCAAGAGATGGCCTCGGAGGCTTTGATTGGAGCATGGAAAGTGAAGAAGAACCTATTCTGATGGCTATGGTAGCTACTTCACCAAGTTCATCCACTATTTCTGCGGTATGCTCTAAATGTAATAATTGTTATCAAAAGGTGCTTAAAGATTATGTAACTGAAAGAGATAATTGTAGAAGGGCTAGGTCTGAGGTAGTTGGCTATCAATTGACTTTAGAGTCAATGGAAGCCAAATTAATCACTCATGAAAATAATGAAATGGCTTAGGCAGAAAAGTATGAGCAACAAGACTATCAATTAAATTGAGTGTGTGACATTTCTAAAAATTCATGTCTTATATTTTAAATAATAGTTTATTTAATAACTATCCTATTTTAATAAATTAACTTCGTAGGAAGTTATCCGTGTACATCCAATTCATTCGACCACAACTATACTATGTCCACTCTACATTTCATGTACTCCACTATTTTTCTTTGTAATCCTAATATTAAAAAGTTACTTTCACTTTTATTTTGGGAATTAATTACTTAAAACTATCGAAAACGTATAACTACGAAAGCATTCGTAGTAATAAAGTGAAAGTTATTGAAAAACCCATCATCTACAAAAATTATATTTTTATAATTTTTACAATTGTATTTCGTCACAATGGTACCATTAAAAGTTATTTCTAATTAACCCGGTACCCGAATTCGTCAAAACTACTCAAGCTAAGCACTAAACGGTACCCCGTAAATCAAAAGTGGGACAAAATTATACAAGCCACCACTTCCTCATGAGGTGGCCGGCCTTAAGGGTCCATATGGACACTTTTCTACCATTATCCCACTAACACCAAATATATTAACACTTTTTGCATGTACTCATTTTAGATCAAAATAAATTTTTCCATCTCTCTTGGTGCCTTCTCTAGCTCGTTCCATATCCAACTCCATCAAGAAGAAGAAATTTTTGAAGAACAATAATTTCCAAGTAGTTATAAACATCCATTACAAGGTTTTGAAATATAAACCTATGGATTAGTTAGGGTTTTCTTCATAATAAACTAGTAATCTTCCAAGTGAGTGATTCATTAAACTCTTCATGTTTTTGATATGTTCCTACATGTTCTAGTCAATTTTTACATGCATGCAAGTAGATGTAAATTTGTACCACTCTAAATATGTTTTGTTAATTTTTATGAGATTATATATAGTATATATATATAGTATATATATATTAATATATATATATTTATATATATACTATATTGTATATATATATATATTATATTATTTTTATTTATGTATTATATTATTATATATATATATATATTATTTATATATATATATATATATATACCAGTTTTTATATATATATGAGAGTTCAAGAGCCATAAACTTATAACTTTCATGTTAATGATGTCCAACTCATGTAAGGTGATCTATAACATGTTTGGTGGCTTTAATATGTCATCTTTAAGTGATATATCTATATATGTGTCAATAAGGTATATACAGGTGTAGGGGATGTTGGAGGATTGTTCTTGATTGGTGTAATTATCAAACCGCATTCGAACACCTATGAGGAGACCGTGTGCTGCAAACTTGGACTAGTTGATGGATCTTCCTGTCCAAGATTATTCGAGGCATTGTGGAGTGTAACTTGCATGACATGATAGATTGCATGTATAGGATTGTATATGTGTAGAGAAGAACATACATGCTCTCGCCTACTATATCATAAAATCCTTATCAGACTTACGTTGTAGCATACATTACAGAAACCTCTAATTACATTCAAAACACTGCGTTGTAAGGTTTGGACCCATTTTTGACCAAAAATAAAGAAAATACACATTAAGATGAAGCTATGGCCGAAAGAACGGGTAAAAACGGATTTATAACGAAAAAGTTATGTTAAAAACAAGTTATAGCAAATTTATTTTGAAC
>LBNU01022596.1:114053-127042 GCA_014162995.1 Artemisia annua
AAAGTCTTCAATGATATAAAAGTGACCACTTGCTCGAGTTTGGGATGCTTATACATGATAATCATCTTTAATCTTCGATTAAGTATCTCTTTCATATTCACGAGCCTTTAAGTAATGAAAACATCGTCACGGGCTTTACTTGAGTAAATTTCATCTTTGACTCGGTTTCTTGACTCTTTTCCAAATCTCGTGCTCGTTTAGGGCTTTTTGGTTGGTTTTTATGCCATTTATGCAATATCCTTTCCTGCACAGTCACAAACACAAAAACACTATATCTTTGGCGTCTTACGTTAGTTTTTGGTCTTTTATACACTTAAACTAAGGTCAAAAATATGTGTAAAATAGCACACATCAACGTTCATACTTAGTAAATGCTCAGAAGATTGCAAAGTTCAATACGCCATGGGTACTATGATAGAATATGCTAAGTCTTGGTGGAACTCGTACGCTCAACCCATCGGGATGGAAAGAGACTATGAAACTACATGAACCGATTTCAAGAAAATGGCAACTAATAAGTTCTGTCCTCGTAGTGAAATAAGGTTGCTTGAAACCGAGTTTTATGATTTAAAAGTAAAGAATTATGATATCGAAACTTACATCCGGAGGTTTCAAGAGTTGAAAACTTTGTGTCCTAGTATGGTACCGGATTTCGAGAAGGAAATGGAAGCTTTTCTTAAGGGTCTTCCAAGAAGCATTAAAGGAGACGTGACATCCTCTAATCCACAAACTCTAGATGCNATTTAAAAGTAAAGAATTATGATATCGAAACTTACATCCGGAGGTTTCAAGAGTTGAAAACTTTGTGTCCTAGTATGGTACCGGATTTCGAGAAGGAAATGGAAGCTTTTCTTAAGGGTCTTCCAAGAAGCATTAAAGGAGACGTGACATCCTCTAATCCACAAACTCTAGATGCAGCTATTGTTATCACTCAAAAGCTTATGGCTCAAGTGGTAGAGTATGGAATGGCTCACAATGCGAACAACAATAACAACAACCATCAGCACAAAAGAAAGTGGGATGATGACAAGAAAGGAAACAACAACAACAACCAGGGTCAGAACAATGATCACCATCAGCAAAATAAAAGACAAGAGAATGCGAAGGCAATGACTGATGCTCCAACTGGAAAAGGTGGATATGCTGGAAATCATCCATATTGTAATCGTTGCAAGAAACATCACTCTGGTTACTGCAATGTGAAATGTACCACTTGTGGAAAGAACGGTCATATGACAATCGATTGTAAGGGCAAGGCTAACGCTACTGGTGCTAATACACAACCAATTATAACTTGCTATGGCTGTGGGGAGAAAGGGCACAAGAGTAACAATTGTCCGAACAAGGGAAATGATAAAGGTGAGGTGGTAACTTGCTATGGCTGTGGGGAGAAGGGGCACAAGAGTAACCATTGTCCAAACAAAGGAAATGATAAAGGTGGGAATAATCGTGCTAAGGCGTATGCAATGGGAGAGCAACAAGGCCCGAATGTCGTGACGGGTACGTTTCTACTCAATAATCATTATGCTAAAGTTTTATTTGATTCGGGTTCCGACAAGAGCTTTGTGTCCACTAGTTTTAGTGTGCTGATAAATATTAACCCGATTAAGTTAAACTATAGTTATGAAGTAGAATTAGCCGATGGGAAATTGGTTAGTACCAACACTGTTCTAAAGGGTTGTACCATAATTCTAGCGAACCATCCATTTAGTATTGACCTCATGCCAATTGAACTTGGTACTTTTGATGTCATTATTGGAATGGATTGGTTATCCTACCGAAACGCAGCAATCATTTGTAGTGAAAAGATTGTTCGCATGCCATACAACAACAAAACACTAATAATCGAAGGCGATAGAGGCAAGTCTCATTTAAAAGTCATAACTCGTATCAAGGCTCAAAGGTACATTGGACAAGGGTGCCAATTGTATCTAGCACAAGTGACAGAGAAGGGATCAATCGAAAGACGATTAGAAGATGTACCGATTGTCCGTGATTTTTCGGAAGTGTTTCCCGACGATCTACCGGGACTTCCACCACATCGACAAGTAGAGTTCCAAATTGAATTAGTGCCCGGCGCTGCACCTGTGGCACGTGCACCTTATCGTTTAGCACCATCAGAAATGAAGGAGCTATCGGAACAACTACAAGAGTTGTCGGAGAAAGGATTCATTCGACCGAGCTCGTCGCCTTGGGGAGCTCCGGTGTTGTTTGTGAAGAAGAAAGACGGGTCTTTTCGTATGTGTATCGATTACCGCGAGCTTAACAAGTTGACGGTCAAAAATCGTTATCCACTCCCTAGGATTGACGATTTATTTGATCAACTTCAAGGCTCAAGTGTATATTCCAAGATTGACCTACGATCAGGTTACCATCAGCTCCGCATCCGAGAAAAAGACACTCCAATTACTGCATTTAGAACTCGGTATGGTCACTACGAGTTCCAAGTGATGCCGTTTGGATTGACAAATGCACCAGCGATATTCATGGACTTGATGAATCGAGTGTGCAAACCGTATCTCGACAAGTTTGTAATTGTATTCATTGATGATATTCTGATTTACTCCAAGAGCAAAGAGGAACACGAAGAACACTTGAAGATTATTTTGGAGTTACTCAAAAAGGAGCAATTGTACGCCAAGTTCTCGAAATGTGAATTTTGGCTAGAATCTGTACAATTTCTCGGCCATGTGATCAATAGTAAAGGTGTTCATGTGGATCCTTCGAAGATTGAAGCTATCCAAAATTGGACTGCACCGAAGTCACCAACAGAAGTGAGGCAATTCTTAGGACTTGCTGGCTATTATCGAAGATTCATTGAAGGTTTTTCTATAATAGCCAAACCTCTTACCAAGTTGACCGAGAAAAATAAGAAGTACGAGTGGGGTAAAGACGAAGAAGAGGCTTTCCAAACATTAAAACAGAAACTTTGTAGCGCACCTATCTTGGCACTACCGGATGGGGCGGAAGATTTTGTAGTCTATTGTGATGCATCGAATAAAGGTTTTGGAGCAGTATTGATGCAACGACAAAAGGTCATAGCATATGCTTCTCGACAATTGAGAACTCATGAAGAAAACTATGTGACCCATGATCTAGAATTGGGTGCTGTAGTTTTTGCTCTTAGACTATGGAGACACTACTTGTACGGTACGAAGTGTACGGTGTATACCGATCACAAGAGTCTCCAATACATCCTTGATCAAAAAGAGCTTAACATGAGACAACGAAGATGGATCGAACTCCTAAGTGATTACGATTGTGATATTCGTTATCACCCAGGGAAAGCAAACGTGGTGGCTGATGCCTTGAGCCGAAAGGAAAGGGCAAAACCATTACGTGTTAGATCCTTGGTCATGACAACCACAATTCTCCCGAAGTTACCGTAGCAAATTCTTAAGGCTCAAGAAGAAGCAATGAAAGAAGAAAATGTGAAAGCCGAGAATCTCGGGCAGGGGATCAAACCAATATTTGAGACTCGTCCCGATGGAACCCGATGTTTTGGTAATCGTGTTTGGTTACCGTTATTTGGAGGTTTGAGAGACTTAATCATGCACGAATCTCACAAAACCAAATATTCTATACATCCGGGTTCAGATAAGATGTACCACGATCTAAAACAACTGTATTGGTGGCCCAATATGAAGGCCGAGATTCCCACCTATGTTAGCAAGTGCCTAACTTGTGCGAAAGTTAAGGCGGAACATCAAAAGCCAGCCGGTTTTCTTCAACAACCTGATATTCATATTTGGAAATGGGAAAGAATCACCATGGATGTCATCACTAAGCTTCCTAGAACTCCAAGTGGGTATGATGCAATTTGGGTCATTGTGGATCGCTTGACGAAATCTGCTCATTTCCTACCAATAAAAGAGACCGACGGTATGGAGAAACTTGCTCGGCTGTACTTGAAAGAGATTGTTTGTAGACATGGTGTGCCTATTTTAATTATATCCGACAGAGATAGCTGATTTACATCGGGGTTCTGGAAGTCACTCCAGAAGGCGTTGGATACGAATTTGGATATGAGTACGGCGTACCACCCGCAAACGGATGGTCAAAGCGAACGAACAATACAAACTCTAGAGGACATGCTAAGGGCGTGTGTGATTGACTTTGGAAGTAGTTGGGATCGACATTTACCATTAGTCGAATTCTCCTGCAACAATAGTTATCACGCAAGCATCAAGGCTGCACCGTTCGAAGCTCTCTACGGACGAAAGTGTAGATCACCGGTTAGCTGGAGTGAGGTTGGAGATACTCAACTCACAGGGCCGGAAATAATTCGTGAAACAACGGAGAAGATTGTTCAAATCAAGAACCGTTTGTTAACTGCTCGTAGTCTCCAGAAAAGTTATGCCGATGTTAGACACCGACCTTTGGAGTTTAATGTAGGTGATAAAGTTATGCTCAAGGTTTCGCCATGGAAAGGTGTAATTCGTTTCGGTAAGCGTGGGAAGCTAAGTCCACGATATATCGGACCATTCAAAATCTTAGCTAGAGTAGGTCCGGTGGCGTACAAATTAGAGATACCTGAAGGACTTCAAGGCATTCACAACACTTTTCATGTTTCTAACCTCAAAAAGTGTTTATCGGATGAAAGTCTTATCATTCCATTAGAAGAACTTCGGATCGATGACAAGCTACACTTCATAGAAGAACCGGTAGAGATCATGGATCGTGAGGTAAAACAACTCAAGCAAAGTCGCATCCCTATTGTCAAGGTTTGTTGGAATATCCGGCGAGGACAAGAGTACATGTGGGAGCGCGAAGATCAAATCCAGAGAAAGTATCCNTCTAACCTCAAAAAGTGTTTATCGGATGAAAGTCTTATCATTCCATTAGAAGAACTTCGGATCGATGACAAGCTACACTTCATAGAAGAACCGGTAGAGATCATGGATCGTGAGGTAAAACAACTCAAGCAAAGTCGCATCCCTATTGTCAAGGTTTGTTGGAATATCCGGCGAGGACAAGAGTACATGTGGGAGCGCGAAGATCAAATCCAGAGAAAGTATCCTCATCTTTTCACTGATGAGCCGTCAGGAGATAAAACGAGTTAAGCTCCGGGACGGAGCTCTCCTAAGTGGTACGTGTTGTGACATTTCTAAAAATTCATGTCTTATATTTTAAATAATAGTTTATTTAATAACTATCCTATTTTAATAAATTAACTTCGTAGGAAGTTATCCGGTGTACATCCAATTCATTCGACCACAACTATACTATGTCCACTCTACATTTCATGTACTCCACTATTTTTCTTTGTAATCCTAATATTAAAAAGTTACTTTCACTTTTATTTTGTGAATTAATTACTTAAAACTATCGAAAACGTATAACTACGAAAGCATTCGTAGTAATAAAGTGAAAGTTATTGAAAAACCCATCATCTACAAAAATTATATTTTTATAATTTTTACAATTGTATTTCGTCACAATGGTACCATTAAAAGTTATTTCTAATTAACCCAGTACCCGAATTCGTCAAAACTACTCAAGCTATGCACTAAACGGTACCCCGTAAATCAAAAGTGGGACAAAATTATACAAGCCACCACCTTCTCATGAGGTGGCCAGCCTTAAGGGTCCATATGGACACTTGGTGTACTAAAAATTCACCAACACAATCCCACTAACACCAAATCTATTAACACTTTTTGCATGTACTCATTTTAGATCAAAATAAATTTTTCCATCTCTCTTGGTGCCTTCTCTAGCTCGTTCCATATCCAACTCCATCAAGAAGAAGAAATTTTTGAAGAACAATAATTTCCAAGTAGCTATAAACATCCATTACAAGGTTTTGAAATATAAACCTATGGATTAGTTAGGGTTTTCTTCATAATAAACTAGTAATCTTCCAAGTGAGTGATTCATTAAACTCTTCATGTTTTTGATATGTTCCTACATGTTCTAGTCAATTTTTACATGCATGCAAGTAGATGTAATTTGTACCACTCAAATCTTATGTTTTGTTAAACTTATGAAATATATATATGTAGTGTTTTGGTGTAGAGATGGTTTGATGTTATTTAGGAACCCATGACACCTTGAGGAGGTGTATGGTAGTTTATGGGATTGTTGGATTTGATTGATGATGAAATTAGATTAGTTATAGGATGAGAAAACCATTTTTGACATTATATATAAGCTTCTGGTCATATTTTAAAAATACAGAAAACTCAGTAGGTTTGGACCCATTTTTGACCTAAGATAAAGAAAATACACTTTAAGATGAAGCCATGGCCGAAAGAACGGGTAAAAACGGGTTTATAACGAAAAAGTTATGTTAAAAACAAGTTATACCAAATTTATTTTGAACCATTTGGGACAGCCTGGACATTTTTATAAAATTTAGAAAACTCAGCAACTCATGACTTATTTTTGACAAGGTACTCAGAAAGTTAAGAATAAAAGGAAACCATTGCAAAAAGAACGGACTAAAATGAGTTTGAAACGAGAAATTTACGCTATAAACAAGTTACAAGTGTTTTCTTATAAAACCTGAAAATATGTTGCTGATGTAATAAGGTTTTCCATGAAAACAGGCCCCTAACCCTCATTAAAATGTACCAACATGATAAAAATGTATTAGTACTTGTTTAGAGCTAACCGGGGATATAAAATTCTTGAAAAACGGACTTATAACGAATTAGTTATGATTTTTCGAAAGTTATTGTTTCACTAAAAATACCAACAACATGTAATATTCATTATTACCTTATACGAAGATGTAAATTATATTTTCGACAACAATATATTTTTGAGTACAAAAGAGTGGTATAAATGGCATATACATTTGCATTCATAACATCCTTATTAAATCTAAGTTAGAAAATATTCATTCATGATAGGTTGCGGCTTGTGAACGCGCCTTGTTTGACACATCCGTTCCTTACATTTAGTTCCAACACTACAAGTGAGTTTATAGCCTCGCTTTTAATCTTTTAAATGATTTATAAACCTCGCGAGGGGGATACATGCTAGTTTTACAAAACGAATACAAGTAGCTTTTTGGTATGCTTGACCCGAATACATGATTATAAGACATTGAGTGTCTCTTGCCAATTAAGTCCCCATCATGAACCGTTAATTTTGTGTGAACGCTAATATTATAAATATGCATATTGGGCATTGACCAGCCTGGCCGAATGGGTAGCGCCCATCTTTCAACGGTCATATAATATTGAGAATATGTGGTAAATGGCAAATATTACCCTACCGGGGCAAATGATAAAACTTGGTTAAGGTTCGGTTTCATGAGCTCTATGTTATAATCTGATAACCCGACAAGTACTGATCATACTTGTTACCCGATGAATAATACTTGTATTCAATTTATTATTACTAAACTCTATGAATTCACTCAACATTATTTGTTGACTTTTAGCATGTTTATCTCAGGTCCGTAAGTAACCTCAGCTTGGATGGGCCGCGCAAGGAAAGATTATCGATCAAGATGGCTCATGTTTTAAATATTTTATCATGTACTAAAATGATGAAGACTTTTAATATCTTATGTACTTTCAAACTTTGTAAACTTTTGGGACCTCTTGTAAAACTTAAATAACCTTTTAAGGTGTATGTTTATTAAATATTTCTTGTATGAAACTTGTTTATTATGTTTGTACTATGTGATCGATATATAGCACCCCATGTCCCTTCCGCTGCGATCATGAAAATGGGGCTGTTATAGAGTGAATGGAATTTAGGATGTAAGGTTTCTGAACTTGAAAAGATCACAAAAGAATGGGATGAATTGTTAGCAAAACTTGCTAGTTGGAAAGAATCTGGTCTATCACATGTTAGTTTTGTTGATAAACAAAGAACAACAAACATTAAAACTGGCCTAGGTTAATGTGTTGAGTATAACAGCTCAGAAGAGATCTCAACTAGTGATAAGGAACTAATTAATTCAGAGGAGATCTCAACTAGTGATGAAGAATTTACTAGTTTAGAAGAAAACACATCTAGTAATGAGGAACCAATTAGTCAAACACCTCCTGAATTTAATAAAGAAAAGGAATATTATTCAGTTGCTCCACCTACTGGTAGTTTTCAACCACCTAGGACAGATGTTTCTTGTTTTGGAGTAGACAATTTAGAATTTAGGAAAAAGCTCACTGGTCAATCTAATTCAAGTCCAGCTAGTTCTGAATCCTTAAAAGAAACAGTTGAGAAACCTAAGGATGATAACAAAAGGAGTAATGTTAAGGGTTCAGTGTGTGTTAACAATGATAAGAAGTTTCTAAAGTTTTTTTCAAAACAAGCAGTACCTCCAAAATCTTCTCAAACTACTGCTAGACATTCAGCAGTACCTTCAAGAAAAACTTTTCCAAATACTGCTATCTTTAGAAAACCTTTCAATGATTCACCAAAAAGTCAAGATAGTTTTGGTCATAGAACTAAAGGAAGAGAATTTGGGAATATGGATCAAAAGCTATGTTTTGTATGCTATAGTCCTGATCATTTGATTAAGGACTGTAACTTTCACTCAGAATATTTAAGCCAATTCCCAAGGACTACATCTGTCAACCATAAGTCAAGGGAGAATAAACCAGTTTGGAATCACTCAAATAGGGTTAACCATAGTAATTTCTCAAAAGACTATAGGTACCCTCACCAGAAAAGACCTTTTTCCAAATCACCAGTACCCTCAAGAAATACTTTTCAAAGTACTGGTAAGACAAATATTTCTCAAGCAGTACCCTCTCAAAGTACTGCTAAGTTTTCACCTAATAAAGGTACTGCTAGCACTTTTTCAAATGTAAGACCAAGGAGGTTCAATTATTATCAACCTAGAAGGCCTTACACCTTAAATAGAGTACCTAGATCAAAGAACTCAACACACAGTATTAAATCTAACTGGGTTAAGAAAGAAAGTACTGATAGGGGATAAACAGTACTTTCAGCAAATAAGGGTGAAAAAGGGAGTGTTGTTGAGAATCCAACACAGATTTTGGAACCAAAGAAAATAGTTCTTGATCATGTTTTCAAAAACAGTGGAGATTACATACTCAAAGAATTTAAGTATATCACTCCACAAGGGGAATACATGTCAGTAATGGCTTGGGTTCCTAAAAGAAACTAACTTCTTTATCTTTTGTGCAGGGCAACCCAGAAGAGGAGCTTAAGGATCATGTGATTGTTGATAGTGGTTGCTCTGGCATCATGACAGGAGACAATGAGATCGTGTCAGACTTTAAGGAATATTTTGGAGGAAGGGTTGCTTTTGGGAATGATCCTAATGGAGGTAGAATTACTGGCAAAGGAACCATCAAGGCATGATGCATTGATTTTGAGAATGTTCGTTATGTAAAGGATCTTAAGTTCAACCTTTTGTCAGTATCTCAGATCTGTGACAAGAAGCATCCTGTGTTATTCACTGACACAGAATGTCTTATTCTCTCCCCTGAGTTTAAGTTTGTTGATGATCACTTGGTAACACTGAGAGTACCAAGAATCAATGATGTTTACAGTTTAGATTTGAAGAATATCAACTCTACTAGAAGAACAACATGTTAAGTAGGAAAGGCAAGACATAAAGAAGCACATCTATGGAACAAAAGATTAGGACATGTGAATTTCAAGAATATCAACAAGTTGGTTAAAGGCAATTTAGTTAGAGATTTACCTTCTAAAACATTCAATACTGATCATTCATGTTTGGCTTGCAAGAAGGGTAAACAACATAAATCTTCATGCAAAAAGATTGAGGAGAGAACTATTAGAGAGCCTTTGGAGTTGTTGCACATGGATCTATTTGGACCTAATTCTGTTGAAAGCATAAACAAGAAGAAATACTGCTTAGTTATAACAGATGATTGTAGCAGATCTAGTTGGGTCTTTTTCTTGGGATTTAAAGATGAAACCTTTGATGCTATTCATGATCTTATAATAGCCCTTGAAAATCAATTGAGACTCAAAGTAAGATCCATTAGATGTGACAATGGGACTGAATTCAAAAACAAGCTAATGGATGAATTTTGTGCCAAGAAAGGGATTAAGTGTGACAACCGTGATTTTAGCAGGTTAGTTTGACTAATAGTCTCTAGTTGTTTAACTTTGCTTGGTGTGAATTTAGTGTTTTATATGGTATATGTGTGAGATATATATGGTATAGTTATGAATTAGTAGGAGTGTGGCACTAAATCCCTTTGCGTGTGAGGTTGTTGTTATGATTTGAGGAGTATTGATTTTGGGTAAGTTCATTTTTATTACCTTTGTGGTGTAGAAATGAATTGTGTAGTTTTGGTGTTTAGCAGTTTTGTGTAACGAGACTTCGTTCAAGTATGTGAGCGTTGGTAAGTTATGAGAAGGTTGTTTTCATGGGACATGTTTATAGAGTGTGTGAGATTCTATTTTGGAAAGTTTGTTTTGAAAATGATTATTTTCCGGTTTGTCGTAAAATTAAGGTTTATCGCGAAAGACGTTAGGTTTCGTTATGAGAGTACATAAAATAAGAAAAGTATGAGGTTTTGAGTGTAATAAATAGATTTAATAAAAAAATAAAATAAATAAATATATATGGTGTATAAAAATCGGCTAGGGGAAAAAAGAAGGAAAAGGAAACCAAATTTGAGCCCAATTACAACACCTAATGATAAGGATTATCCATAAATAATATATAAACAAACCCCAACACCCCGCAAACGTTTTTTTTTGAGTTATTGGTCGATCCAAGGAGAAAAAGAAGAAGAAAAAAATAGGGTTTTGCTTTTGAAGCCAAAAAGTTTAAGGTATACTTTTGATACTAGTTTTCATTCAATCAATGTTTTATTATTATGATTCATGTAATATAAATTATGATGGAGTTAGGGTTTATAAACTTCTGTAATTTTATGATGTAAAACATGTTAGGATCATTAATTGATAATAGTATGAGGATTGTTTAAGCGAATTGAGCGTAAAACGCGTTAGTTTTCAAGTTAGGGTTTGGACAAAATGTTAGGGCTGTAAAGATACGAAGTTATTTAATGGATGGTAATGAGTTATGTTAGGAATACGCTTTTTGTATAAGAAAGATTCGGTCACCCCAGATATGATTAAGCATTGTTTAGCTCGCAGTAGTTACAATAGTTAGTTAAACGTAGTTTAGAAGTAGATTAGTTCGCGGAAGAAGGACGGGTCTTTACCCACTGTATACCTGATCCGCAGCCCAAGTGGCACGCCCAAGTGGCAAAACCCATGTACATATAAACCCTCTCCATCCTTGGAGAGGGTATAATCTTATTTTTCTTTTTTTTTTAGTTTTCTCTCCAAGGCTTCATCTCTTTCTCTCTCTAACTTTCTCTCTCTACATTTCTTTCTTTTCTTTCTATGTATAACGAACCAAATCCACAAGTATGAACGTGTTTGTGATGTTATCTAGTGTTCTACAATTGGTATCAGAGCCATGGTTACATCCTAGGGATTGTAGGACTTGTGGTGTATGGTTTGTTTTGGTTTCTACTAGTTTCTACTCATTTTAGAGCTTGTTCGTGGTGATTCTTGTGTTCTTTCTTGTACTTCTAAGATTAGAGGGGTTAGATTCATCTAGTTTATCAGTTGGTTGGACTAAATCTAACGTTTCAGTAGTGTACGAGTTGTTTTGGAACTTATTCTTGGCAGAGGTTTGCTCTACGGTAAAGTGTTCTTCGCAGCGGTTAAGTTGGGACTTTAGCGATTAGTAACAGCCGTTAGGACAAGTAGTGGAGCGAACAATACGCTGTACTTTGTACTGTCTCAGCGGTTAACTTCCTGCGGTTTACTCTTCAGCGGTTAAGTTACCAGCGGTTTACTCTTCTGTGGTTACTTTACTAGCGGTTACTCTGTCAGTGGTTACTATTGTCAGCGGTTTAATAATCAGCGGTTAATATTCCAGCGGTTAAGGTTCAGCGGTTATTACATCCGCGGTTTTCTTTCAGCGGTTACTTGTCAGCGGTTACTGTACCAACGGTTTACTTATCTTAGCGGTTTTCTTGGTTAGCTTTAGTAAAATCCCGGGAAAGAATCAATTTCTCGGTTTAAGTCACGTGTGTTGTAAAATCCCGTCTAAGACCTTGTCATCATGACTACTGTAACATCTATTGATGATATCCAAGCTGCTGGGTCTGACACTCGACCTCCAATGCTAGAAAGAACTGACTATGAGTCTTAATTCGCTTGTATTGTCAAGGCAAAGGAAATGGGGAGAACATTCTGAGATCAATTGATGAAGGGCCGTTCCAAATGGGCACTACCAGAGATGTTATCTCCACTGGTGATGATGGGACAGTCACCCTTGGAATTGACAGACCTCGTACGTACAATGATCTGAATGAAGCTGAAAAGAAACGATATGATGCTGACATTCATGCTTCAAACATTGTGGTACAAGGGCTACCAAAGGACATATACAAACTGATTAACTTCAACACTGAGGCCAAAGCTGTATGGGACAATGTCAAAATGTTGCTAGCTGGTTCAGAACTAACAAAGGAAGATCGTGAGTCTCAATTGTACGATGAATTCGAGCACTTTAAGATGAACCTTGGTGAAAGCATCAATGATTACTATGTCAGATTCCACAAGCTTGTGAATGACATGAGAATGATCAGAATGACAATGCCCAACATCCAACTCAACTCAAAGTTCGTCAATAACATGTCACCAGAATGGGATCGGTTTGTAACAGCTGTGAAGCTTAACAAAGGACTCAGAAACACCAACTATGAGCAACTCTATGCTTATCTGCAACAACATGAGAAACATGCCATGTATGATCGTCAACTAAGAGAGAAGTTTCATCCCTCAAATGATCCTCTTGCTCTAATCTCCGGTGCTCAAGGACTAAACCAATTCTCAGCTGACTTAATCAACCCTCCAATCACTGCTCAAGCAACACAAAATCAGTCTTCTCTTGGTCAAGCCTCAATGCAATCAGCAAGTGTCAAAACAAATTCACAAGAATCGGGAAATTCCTACATGGACAAGAGAATTGATAATCTCTCCAATCAAGTCTCTCT
>LBNU01022596.1:134093-148634 GCA_014162995.1 Artemisia annua
GTGGAGAGCTTTTGGTTCCGTTTTGTGTTTTTAGCTTAATTTGTTACCAAGTTCTTAAGTAAGTCGTTATCGTTTTATGCTTTGTTTTAATCCCTTTTTTTATTTTGAGGTCTAAAAATGATTGTTGTTTTTAGTTACCAACGCCCTAGAAATATGCTTATTTGCCGTTATTTGTGGGTTGATTTAGGTTGGTATTGTGGGTTTTCTATAGCTTATTTTGAGTATTGGTTTTGCTTAATATTGAGTTTAAATAAGTTTTCATTAAGTTTTTATAAAAATCTCACGTAAAAATTATGTTCAGTATGTTAATTAGGGTTTAGTAGCGAGTTTGGTTATTAGGGTTTAGTAGCGAGTATGGGGTAATGTTACATAGCGAGTATGCTACTTATTTTGGGTCTAGCGAGTTTAATCTTGGCTAGAATAGCGAGTTTGGGGTCACATAGGGTCTAGCGAGTATCATTTTTCATTTTGGTCTAGCGAGTTTGTTTTTACTTTTGACTTAGCGAGTTTGTTTGTTAGTTTAAATATAGCGAGTATCATTTCCCTAGGTCTAGCGAGTTTAGGTTTTTTATATACGTAGCGAGTTTCCTTTTTCATTTAGGTCTAGCGAGTTTGGTTTCTTAAGTGTGTAGCGAGTAGGGTTTTCAAAAGTAGCATAGCGAGTATGGTTTATTTAGTCATAGCGAGTTTCTTTTTCATTTTCAAGGGTCTAGCGAGTTTTGTTTTATCCCTAGCGAGTTTGGTTATTTTCTTAGCATAGCGAGTTTGCAAGTTTTTACATAGCGAGTTTCATTATTATTTTGTCTTAGCGAGTTTAGGTTTTTATTTTCTTTAGTTTTCGAGTCTTAGTCTTTTATTATCGTGTCTTGTTTATTTCTAAAGCCGAGCTAGGCTTATTGGCACTCCATCGTTCATCGAGTGGAGTTTACTTTTATTTATTTCATACCGTTACTCTGTCGAATTTTCTTTTGAACTTTTTAACTTAGTTTAATTTTCTTTCGTTAATTAAATACAAAACAACAAAAACATTTTCTTTATTTCTTTCTTTCTTAGTTTATCTCTTTTATTTCTTTTTCGCTTTACTTAGTCTCATGTTTTCTATTCTAGTTAAACGTATTTCTTTTCTTACCGTCCTTTATTTCATTTAAACTTTATGCAAACCTTTCGTAGTATAACTAAAACAAATTCAAATCTTTTCAACCCATTCATCTCACATAACTCACGACTTGAGTGACTAGATCAATTTCAACGCTCGTTGGGATAACGATCCGTGGTTTACAAGCTTCACCGCTTAGTCTGCTGCAATCATTACAACACAATAGAATTCTCAAAAATTGTTTAAGTGTGATCTCGATAACATGGTTGCAAGTGTTCTCGAAAACATTCACTAAGTGGGTTCTCGATAACTTTTGTATATTTGTGTTCTCGATAATTTCATTATGAAATGATCTCGATAAATTGAATAACAAAGGTTCTCGATAACTCAAGGAGTAAGGGTTCTCGATAACACAAATCTGCATGTTCTCGATAATATTGAAAGGATCTCGATAACCAGTGATCTTGATAATTTTTATTGAGTGATCTCGATAATTAACAAAGAGTTCTCGATAACTTTTGTTAAGGAGAGATCTCGATAAATTAGCGAGAGTTCTCGATAAAAATTATCAAGTGATCTCGAAAAGTTATGGTTCTCGAAAAAAATTCTTATACAAGAGTTTTTTGAAATCACTGATGACATACATTTTCTTTGAAAAATTGGATTCTTTGAATGAATACCTGATGAAATGAGTATGAAACAACAGTTAGAGTCACATTATAAACACTATCATCAGTTTTCGACAACACTATGAGACCCTAAATTATCTAGATCACACAATTCGAGCAAATGTGTTGTAAAACCATTGAAACTCATCAATTAACATTTATAGAAACACAATTTAACCATCTAATTAGACTCAAGAACAAAAAACATGAAAACACCCAATTCGAACATAAACCCTAAGTTTCTAGATCATGCTTACGTGAAGAAATGAAGCAATTAAAGAGCATAGGCATGTTATAAACTCACAAACAAACATATCTGTCACTCCCTGAATTTACCTGTTAAATGGCAGCGGAATTGAATTCCCGGGTGTAACGATCATGGCATCTCATACAAGGTTACATTGAACGACCTAAAGTGTCGTTTTGTAAATACAACGTTTGATCATTTTATTAAAAACATAAAAGTTTACAACATAGGTCCCAAGTGGTTTTACACATTTATTGAAAATAAAAACGACAAGATCAAACGGTTCATAAGTGCATTGAAGTAAACAGTGAGACGCGTCGACTCCTCGACTCCATGATGGTCCATATGCAAGTCACATGTTGTTATCTTAGTAACCTGAAAATACATTGCTAAAACGGTCAACAATAATGTTGGTGAGAAATCATAGGTTTATGAAAATGAATATTGTACGATAACCATAAGTATAAGGGAATGACGAACTGTCACAAAATGGAATGACGAACTGTCACATAATGGAATGACGAACTGTCACATAATTGATAAAATTGTACATTATCTCTTAAGCTCATGACCCCGAAGCTAGACTGTAGGTAATGCCCCTCCAGAGTGTTTTGCCAGACACTCTAACAATGATCAAATGAAATGCATCCGTTTGACTGTTGGTAACCCCAACACGGATGGAGGCGTCACCCTCAATAGATCTATCCACTCACTCTCGCTTAAATACAATTAACGGTTCATGATAGGGGACTTAAAACATGGCAATGTAGTAACTTAAGTAATGTATATGGATTTGATACTTAGGCTCGTATGAAAAATGGTGCAATGTATTCTCCCCCGTGGGATTTGAAAACAATAAAAATGTAAACGGGGCTATGAAAACTCACCTCTAGTGATGGTACAATCGGTAATGTATGAACTGAAGAAATGAGGTGCAACTCCTAGCCGCAACCTAAAATGAATGCATGTAATCTAATTTAGATTATGAAATGGGTTCATGTATGCACTTGCACTTATAATCTATACCACTCGTTTTGTATTCAAAATATGTATTGTTGTCGAAAATATAATTTATATCTTCGTATAAGGTCATAATGAATATTACATGTTCATATAGTCTAATAATGTTATACAATAGTTATATAGTGAATAATAGTGAAATATAGGTTTTAGACGTAAAATATAACACTTAGTAATTTTTGAAATACGGTTAAAAATGGCTTCGGAAAACTAGTTGTAAATCAGTGAATATTGAGAGTTAGGAAATAAAATTGGTATTTTTGGAAAGCTTAGCACCAAGCCTAAATATGTTCAGGAGTGAAGTTTTGCTCAAAGTGTCTAGATTTTATGATAAATGGTCGAAAAGTATGGTGTTTTTAGGCTAAAGCTGCCATTTCTGGGCAGTTTTTATGAATGTTTGGATAGCTGTAGATTACTCATTTTAAGTCCAAATGACAAACGGCTTTTTGATTTGAAAACTAGGCCAGGTGCTCTAACTTTTGTTCCTTGGAGTCCAAAACTCCAGAACTGAGTCAATTGACGGGAAAATAGCTCTCAACATGGGTGTTTCTGGGTATACTTAGAAAATTTCTGGGTAAAGTGCTGGTGGTTTATTAGTGAAAATAATAACTTTCGAAAAATCATAACTAATTCGTTATAAGGCCGATTCTCAAGTTCTTTATATCCCCGAAAAGGTAAAAAGGTATACTAACATATTTTCAATAGTTTGGCAAGTTTTGAAAAGGTCTAAGGCTCGCTTTTGGTCAAACAAATTCGTACATCAGCAACTATTTTCCGGAAAATTATATAAAGCTAGTATAATTTTGTTTTTGGCATATCTCCTTCGTTATAAGTCCGTTTTTAGCGATTCAAAAGGCCATAGTTTCGTCTAAGAATGTATTTTCTATATCTTGGGTCCAAAATTAACCAAAACTCACTGAGTTTACCCAATTTTGAAAATAAGGACAGTAGGTTTATATATGGTTCTAAAAATGATTTTTCCTAGTAAGTACTTGTCCAAATCCACTACTAACAACATCAATTCATCCCTTAATCTACCATACACCTTCTTAGGGTGTCATGGGTTCCCTAACATCATCTCTTCAACCATTTCTCCAAGGGTTCATAAGAAATCCATTTTACACATAAAAATGATAGAAACTTAGGTTTTGTGGTATAGACTTTTCATGCTTGTACACAAACAATAAAAGTACATAAACCTTGTAAGAAATTTTGGTAGAACTTGTGAAAATAAAGTGATGAACTTACTTGGATGATTTGGAACTTTTTAAGAAGAAAACCTAAACAATCTATAGGTTTATATTTCAAAACCTTGTAATAGATTACTACTAATGTTTGTAAAAACACTTGTTCTTGAAAAATTTGATGGTCTTGCTCTTGTTCTTGATGATGTTGGCTGATCACCTCAAGGAAAAATGGAGAGAAAATACTTTTCTTCTCTCTAAAATGAAATATCTTTGCATGTATGTGTTATTTGGTGAATTTAGAATCATTTATATGTTAATTGTGGTGATAACAAGTGTCTTAGACACTCTAAAAATCAGCCACATCAAAGAGGTGGGAGTTTATGTGTATATTTTATACATTATTTGTTTTACGGGGTACCGTTTAGTGTATAGTTTTGTAGTTTTAGCGTTATCGGGTACCGGGTTAATTAAAAACAAAATATAACGTGACTAACCGGGATATAATAAAGTTGTAAAAATTATAAAAATATAATTTTTGTATACATTGGGTATTTTGATAGATATTGCTTTGTTGGTACAATTCTTGTTGTATAAATGTACAAGTAAATGTTTAATATTTGGTAACCTCCAAAATATAAAATAAATATAGTTTAATAAACTTAATGGAATTGTGACTAATATATAAAAATATTAGTGCTCTTAGTGGAATAGGTTTGGTACATTGATTAAAAACTATAATCATATGTTTATATTTATTTAATGAAAATAAATATACGTAACTTGAAATTATAAATCCTACGAGTGGAATAGAATGCAAATGATGTTATGATGAAATGTAGACTAACCCTAGTCTAAGAAATGTACGATGAATGATTATGTGACTTAACCTACCCGGTCTTGTCAAATGAATATCCGTAAACCCTGTTTACGTGAAATGATGCATTAAAATTCTGTGAATGGAAAATGTTAAGGCTTTGGAAAGTGACCTGAAATTGCGAATTGTGACAATATCCCACCACAAAAATTAAACAAAACAACACTCAACCAAGAAAACTCAATTCATACGAAATCCTAATTATCGAAATCTATACAAATATGTTTATTGTTGTGATTAAATGTTTCTGGCATGTTTATAATACTAATAGCAACAAAAGCCCTATGAAACATTAAACAAAAAACACTTGAATCATGTTCATACAAGATTAACGAAACCCTAGATCTAGAAATCGAAATTGTGAACAATCTAGCCATTGAAAAGTTAATTCCTTGAAAACCTTGTTTTAGATTAGGCAATAGATTGTAGAAAAACTTACGGTTTGAAGAATTAAAGCACGAATGAGATATATGAATTAGGGCCGTTTGATATGTAGAAGTTGTGTTTGTTTTTGTGTTTTGTAAAAATGAAAAACGGGGGTGTTTGGTTTTTGGTTATGTTTTTGAAAAATCTTTGAAACTTTGGCAAAACTGGTCCCTTAACTACATAATATCCATTATAAGTCATAAACTTTATTATTTGAACATGTAACGTGACGACCGTTAGTAACAAAGACATCCTAGGCTAAATATGTAACGTGACGACTGTAAAGTTCCACCATTATTATAAGATAACATCATTTCTTTTGAAATATGCAAGTACACATGTTTGAACAATATTTTTGAATTTTGAAGAACATTTTCTCCCCCTCAACACTTGGTATGAAAATTGTGAAATTTTTGAGAAACCGAAGTGTTGATAGAGGTAGTGTACTTGCATTTGAAAAACGAGAAAAAATATAAAACGTAAAATCTTTTTGGTATTTTTGAAGATTTTTTGATTTTGTCTTTTTGTTTTTGATAAATATTTACAAAAATAGTTTTGGTATTTGACTCAGTTAATTGTTTTCAAGAAAAGAGTTTAGATCATCTAGAGTCAAACACTGCATACCAATTCGGTGGACTAGTTCAGCAAACCTTGAGGGAGCTAAAGGTTTCGTGAACAAATATGCCAATTGGTATTCAGTACCCACAAAATATAACTCTATTGTACCCTTTTCAACATGCTCCTTAATGAAGTGATAACGGAGATCAATGTGCTTAGACTTTGAATGTAGAACCGTGTTGCAGGAGATTGCTATCGCACTTTTCGAGTCACAGTACATCGGAATATTGTTGAATAAGTAACCGTAGTCTATTAGTTGTGTACGCATCCAAATGACTTGTGCACAATAGGCAGACATGGCAACATATTCAGCTTCTGTTGACGAAAGTGAAGTGCAATCCTGCTTCTTTGATTGCCAAGACACAAGTTTATCTCCAAGAAACTGCAAACCACCAGAAGTACTTTTGCGTGTATCCATACACCCTGCATGATCAGCGTCTGAAAAAGCTATTAGTTCAAAACCGGAATCCTTCGGATACCAGATCCCCAAGTGAATGGTTCCCTTTACGTATCGAAGGATTCTCTTAGCCTCATTGAGGTGACGTTCAGTAGGACTGGACTGATAGCGAGAGCACATAAATACAGCAAATACAATATCCGGTCTACTAGCGGTGAGGTACATGAGTGACTCAATAATACTTTGGTATTTTGTGGGGTCAACTGGTTTCCCATTTGGATCCGCATCTAACTTAGTTGTGTTGGCCATAGGGGTATTGTAAGTATCACAACTGGTCATGCCATGTTTCTTAATTATCTCAAGAGCGTATTTGGACTGATTTAGGAAAATTCCACGGGGTGACTGATGAACTTGTAGTCCTAAGAAGAACGTAAGTTCACCCATCATTGACATTTCAAAATTTTGTTTCATTAATCTAGCAAAAGCGTTTGAGTACTATTTATTAGTAGAACTAAAAATAATGTCATCGACATATATTTGCACAATTAAAACATCTTCCCCGTGTTTTTGGATAAACAAAGTTGGATCTAATAAACCTTTAGTGAAAGAGTTAGCAAGTAAGAAAGCAGTAAGTTTATCATACCACGCCCTGGGGGCTTGTTTGAGACCATAGAGAGCCTTCTTAAGTCTGTAGACATGATTCGGGTGTTCTGGGTCGACAAATCCCTCTGGCTGACTAACGTATACCTCCTCACGCAGTTGACCGTTTAGAAATGCCGTTTTCACATCCATTTGAAAAATGACCATGTTTTTGTGAGCAGCGTATGCCAAAAATATTCGAACAGCTTCAAGTCTAGCCACTGGTGCGAAAGATTCCTCAAAGTCAATTCCTTCCTCCTGAGTATATCCTTTAGCTACCAAACGTGATTTGTTACGAATAACCGTGCCTTCTGCATCTAATTTGTTTTTCCAAATCCATTTTAGCCCAACGACATAAACNTATTCGAACAGCTTCAAGTCTAGCCACTGGTGCGAAAGATTCCTCAAAGTCAATTCCTTCCTCCTGAGTATATCCTTTAGCTACCAAACGTGATTTGTTACGAATAACCGTGCCTTCTGCATCTAATTTGTTTTTCCAAATCCATTTTAGCCCAACGACATAAACCCCATCCGGTCGTTCAACTAATTCCCAAACTTCAAGGTGTTTGAATTGGTTGAGTTCCTCTTGTATTGACTCAATCCAGTTGTCGTAAGTGAGAGCTTGTTTGATGTTTTTAGGTTCTTCATGACAAACGGTTAGAGCATAAATGCAATGTTTGGCATCAGAGTGAAGTTTCTGTCTAGTCATAACTGGAGCTGTTGGATGTCCAATGATATTGACGATTGGATGGTCACGAGTCCAATGATGTGTTGAAGGGTGAGGGTTATGAAACTGCTGCATATTAGTTGGTTCCAAATTGCGTGTTGACGACTCAGCAATATCATAAAGGTTCGAAGTTGGAGCAAACGGATTAAAGAACGCATTTGGATCATAATTTGCAGGTTCGGGTACTTGTGGTTGATTCAGATCTTTAGTTTGGTTGTCTGTGTTGGAAGCGGTTTGTTCGTCTGTTGTTGGTGATTCAGTTGGGGGTGCATCGGGTGTTACTATTGTTGTTGTAGTAACCGGTGTATCAGGTACTTGAATGTTATCAGGTTGAGCAGCGGAACTAGTGGATACATCTGGTGCACGTGTCTCAAATGAATCATCGAACAATGGAGAAAACAATGTTTCCAATTCTTTACGAGTTAGTGACAATGGTTCAGCTGAAGAGTCTGGAAAGTTAAGGCGGTTGGCTGCGGGTCCTAAGCTGTTTTGCTCAGAAGCTGTTTTGCTCAGCTCATCGAAATTAGCATGAATAGTCTCCTGAATTTCCCTAGTACGACAGTTGTAGATTCGAAATCCTTTTGAGTTTTCACAATATCCAATGAAGATACCGACATCAGCCTTTTGCTTTAAGTTTACCAAGATCATCACGATCATTATTTGGATAGCATAGAGAACCAAATACATGAAAGTGTTGAATGTTAGGCTTGCGGTTGTGAACAATTTCATACGGTGTGACTTTATGACGTTTGTTTATCATACAACGATTTTTGGTGTAACATGCGGTTGAGACGGCTTCTGCCCAAAGATAATCTGGTAATTGAGCATTAATGAGCATCATTCGTGCGGCTTCCACTAACGTTCTGTTGCGTCTTTCGACCACTCCATTCTGTTCGGGAGTCCGTGCAATTGATGTTTGATGTACAATTCCATCTTTCTCAAAATAATCACGAAGAGTTTGANGTAACATGCGGTTGAGACGGCTTCTGCCCAAAGATAATCTGGTAATTGAGCATTAATGAGCATCATTCGTGCGGCTTCCACTAACGTTCTGTTGCGTCTTTCGACCACTCCATTCTGTTCGGGAGTCCGTGCAATTGATGTTTGATGTACAATTCCATCTTTCTCAAAATAATCACGAAGAGTTTGATTGTTGAATTCAGTTCCATTGTCTGTTCTTACGATTCTGACTGTGTTGAGAAGTTGAACCTGAATTTTCGTGAGAAAGGTGATTGTCATCGATGGAGCTTGATATTTGCTTCGAAGAAAATAGACCCAAGTCCATTTGGAGAAGTCATCAACAATCACAAGAATAAACCGTTTCCCATTGATCGTTTGTACACGCATTGGGCCGCATAAATCCATATGAAGAAGTTGAAGAACATGATCGGTACTAGGTTCTGGTTTTGAACTTAGATGTGCACATTTGCTCTTTCCTTGTTCACAAGCGGGACATAAGTGATCTTTTGCATATCTGAACCTTGGAAGACCGTCAACTAGTTTATGGCGAGCAAGATCAGTCATAGTTTTGAAGTTGAGATGAGACATCCGTTTGTGCCATAACCAGGATTTTGTCGATTCAGCCTTTGAAAGTAGAAAAATGGGAGAGGAAGCAGCCATGTCGGACATTGAAATTGTATAAAGACTGTTTCCACGTGTGCCTGACATAAGATCATTTCCTTGTAAATCATGAACAAAACAAGTTTTCTCCCTGAATGCAACTTCCAGATCACCATCACAAAACTGACGAACTGAGAATAGATTGTGAACGAGGCCTTCGACATAATACAAACGACTAATTTCGATATTCCCACTGACATAGTCCCCATACCCCATAATTGCAGCGAAGTGATCATTCCCGAATCTGACAGTACCAATGAACTTTGAGACAAAGTTTCTTAACAGTTTTAGATTGCCTGTCATGTGTCGGGAGCATCCGCTATCAACAATCCAGAGAACAATTTGAACCACCTGCATCACACAAAGGAGACGACGATGGCACAATGGTAAGGTTGGAACCCAAAGAAGTTGTGGGTTCTGTTGGGTTAGAAGCACACAGATTAATAATTTTAGGAATCCATTTAAAGTTATGTGTCCTTTGTAACCAACGTTGCCAATTCCAGCTAGATTTTGCCTTCTTCTTAGTGAATTCGCTAAGTGATGGCATGTTCCTAGAATTATTGTTCGCAACTACTGGGGTGACTACATCATCCTTAGAAACTACACAAGGCATAAGTCCTAGCACAGATTTTGAAGCATTAGTGGGCCTAGATTTTCTGCCTGATGTACGTTTCTTAAAACGAGATAAAAGAGAATTTGCAACACACTTAGAATGATCACCAGACAACATACTATTACGACAAAACACACATGAAGCATTAACATTCAAAGCATTTAAAGGTTCATCATTTGTTACAAAAAGATTAGGATTACAATTGGCCAGATCAGAATCTAAATCTAGTGCAAGATGAGTTTTATTCAAAGTCCTAAGGTGTTCTTCTACTTCAGAGGCTTCTAGTGTCTGTCTTCTACGTTGCAAAATCCTATTATTCCTTTTCATACGTTTACGCTTGGATCTGCTAACGCTAGGAGTGGCAACTATTCCTGTAGAAGTGGAAGGATCCAAATTAGACTTCTGAGTGTGTTGTTCTACATTGGTAGATTGGCCCGAGTACGTAATACGCCAGTCGAGAAGAAATCCCATCAATGGATACGGTAGAGGAGAAAGTGGTTATGTCTAATGAGTACATTCCTGGTGCAACTACTTTAGTGTTGACTGATTTTCCTTTTTCAAGTTTACGTATTTTCTCTTTCAACTCAATGATAATGTGCTGTTTATCTTGAATTTCACTGTCAAGCTATTTGTTTGAATAGAGATAGTTATCTCGACTCTTTTGCCAATAGTCTGTAACTTCTTGCAATTCTGCAATTTCCTTTTCATATTTTGAAATTTGACTTTTTAATTCCTCATTTTCTTTTTGAAAAGATGTGGAGGTGTTAAGACTATGCAGTTTCAGTTCGAAATCAAGACTTTGGTTTTGACACCATTCAAGCTTTTTGTTGAGTTGAAAAATCTCATTAGAAAGTTTGTTTTGCACATCATCATTGTGTTGTCGGAGATTCATGTTTTCATCCTTTAATGTCTCAATTTGTTTAGACAACAATTCAATATCATCACAGTGATCATCAACAAGCATTGAAGTACCAGATTCATAAAGAGAATTCATAACCACAGATATTATATCAGCACTAAGAACATGTTCCAAGAGTCGATCAGCTTCATTTTGTAAAACTTGATTTTGACGTTTTTGCTTTAAAATTGTTTGTTCAGTTGCTTGAAAAATGTTCATCATAGATGAGACTTCTTTTTGAAGTTCCTGTTCCCAGCGGTTAGCACATAGACGCAAGTGTTGAACAAGAGGTAAAAACTGTTTTTGAAACACTTCTCTTTTTTCTCTCTCATGAGGAGTAGTAATAGTAAAAACCGTTATTTGAGAGTTACGTTCTATTGCTTGATCTAAAAGTTCAATATCTCCCTTGAACGTGTTAAAGTACCGGAGTACACGACAACGGGTAGGAAGAGGTTTAAGTTTTTCATTGTTTAGTAAAGGACCATTAATTTGCACCATTGGTGTGACAGGAACTACGGGAGAAGTAACCTCTTGAGGTTTGAGAATGTACCCTGGTTGTTCAGATTTCTCTTTTTTAGAAGTAAAAATCTCGGTTAAAGGAGGTATTTTGGAGTAATCAAAAGGTATGTTATATTTAACGTTTTTCATTTTTGATCGACTCTCTTCTTCAATTTCTTCTTCTTCCTCACAATCATATACAACAGTACGAACAACTGTATCATCAAAGAAATGATCTGCACTATATATCTTTGGAATTTCTTTGAGTGCTATTCGTAAAAAACATTGTGATTCACTTCCTATTGCAAAGCCGTGACCATTGTTTGTTCGTTTTACTGGAAACTTTAGAATCGTTGCNATTCATCATAGATGAGACTTCTTTTTGAAGTTCCTGTTCCCAGCGGTTAGCACATAGACGCAAGTGTTGAACAAGAGGTAAAAACTGTTTTTGAAACACTTCTCTTTTTTCTCTCTCATGAGGAGTAGTAATAGTAAAAACCGTTATTTGAGAGTTACGTTCTATTGCTTGATCTAAAAGTTCAATATCTCCCTTGAACGTGTTAAAGTACCGGAGTACACGACAACGGGTAGGAAGAGGTTTAAGTTTTTCATTGTTTAGTAAAGGACCATTAATTTGCACCATTGGTGTGACAGGAACTACGGGAGAAGTAACCTCTTGAGGTTTGAGAATGTACCCTGGTTGTTCAGATTTCTCTTTTTTAGAAGTAAAAATCTCGGTTAAAGGAGGTATTTTGGAGTAATCAAAAGGTATGTTATATTTAACGTTTTTCATTTTTGATCGACTCTCTTCTTCAATTTCTTCTTCTTCCTCACAATCATATACAACAGTACGAACAACTGTATCATCAAAGAAATGATCTGCACTATATATCTTTGGAATTTCTTTGAGTGCTATTCGTAAAAAACATTGTGATTCACTTCCTATTGCAAAGCCGTGACCATTGTTTGTTCGTTTTACTGGAAACTTTAGAATCGTTGCTACTGAATTACTAGTTTTATATACGACATTTTGAAATTCCTTAAGCTTGTGTTCCAATTCAACAATCTCATCAATGTATGACTTAACTTTTTCTCTGGTTTTGCTTTTATGTTGTTTGAACTCAACTTGACAATTTGACAACTCAGTTTTAGTTTTTAAAATAACTGCATCAAGTTGTGCAATTTGTTGTTTGTGTTCAAACGCTTGTTTTTCCATTTCAGAAGCTAAGTTGTTTTTAGATTCCATTATTTTAGAAATTTAATGTTCTAACTCTTTTTCTTTGAGATAAGATTTTTGAAAAGCAACTTCAAAGCTTTTTTCCCGATTTACAAGTTTTTCAGCATTATTCAGTTGAAATTTATAGCACTCAATATCCCTAGTTAATAATGCATTTTTCTCTTTCAATCTAGCATTAAGCTCTTGACATTTAATATTTTGAGATTGACTAGTCATGAGAAGGGTCTGAAGTTCTGAATCTGGACCAGACAAAGGATCAAGATGTTCAACGTGAGCATTGTTATCATTAACATGATTAGTATCCGAATCATCAAATGTGACAACCGGGTTAATTTGATCATAATCATCAAATATAACTTTTGTGTTCATTTGATTATTCGCGTGTGTAGATAACAATGATTCATTTTGAACACCTTGTTCCTTGTTAGATGCAGATGCAGATGGGGAAGCAATTTCATGTATCAGGCATGAGTTAAGATCAGTTACCTGAGACAGACCATCAGTGTCGTACACTGGGCCCGAGTCACTCATGTGGAGTTCATGCATGTTGGCCATAAGCTTACCAGCAGCATTTGCTTCCAGATCTTCCATGTCATCATCAGAATGTGCATTGGCCATGAAGCTGTTGTCATTAGCATTGTTGTTGGCACGGGCTTCATCTTTGAGCGCTAGGAGTAATGCTTGCTTGTGATACTTGCTACCTTGAGTACGTGGTGATGGACATGCAGTTGCCAAGTGACCTATCCCATTGCAGTTGTAGCATCTGATTATTGTATTCCCTGATTCAGTATTCCCAGGTTCAACAAGTACAACCTTTTTCTGAGGGACACCACCATTGTTCCTGAATCCTCCATTGTTATTAAACCGTTGTCCAGAATTAGAGTTACCCATATAACCACCCGATCCAAATCTGCCACTGTTTCGATTCTGAACTTCAACGCGACCATCGTGAATGACAGCATGATTCCTTGTGTTGGAAGATGTGTGAAGATGATTGTTGGACTTGTTAGAGAATTTGCTGAAAGCTCGAGCAATTAGTGCAATTCCTTGGTTAAGACTGTTGAAGTCCTCATCATCATCGTCATCATTAGTAGTGTGTTGTGTAGACAAGGTGTCATTGTTGTCATATGAGGCAAATTGATTTGCAGGAGGGTGCATTGTGGAATCATAAGATGAGTACTGAGGTGTGTGGTTTTGAGATGGGTAGTTAAGATAAGCCTGGTCTGGAGGATAAACATTGTGTTGTAGTGGTGGAGAAGGAACATATGATTGAGCAACAAGCGCCAAAGAGTTTGTAGGTGGGGGCTGTGAGTAGTTTCCTCTGAGAGCGCGATCTTTGTCCACTTCATGTTGATGGTGTTTCAGATAGTCATACAACAAACCATATGGTGTCTCATGAAGATTCTTTGCTTGTCGAACAAACGTCACATACTTCTACCAATCAGGACCGAGACATCCTAAAAACTTTGTGTTGATAGCAATCTTTGGTAAGATGATATTATGTCTGTCGAGGTCATTAATGATGTTCGTGAAGCGATGGTAATATGACTCAAGTGATTCCATTGGCTCAATCATGAAGTGTGTGTATTCCATATAAAGTTTAGATTCCATGTCCTCTTGATTCAATTGAGTACCTTCCATTTGGAGATGAACATGTTCCCACATAGCTTTGGCTGTTTTTTGAGCATCAACACTGCGAAAAATCGGATTTGGTATGCCTTGAAGAATATAGATCATAGCATATTCATCTGCTTCTTTGTGAAGTATTTGTTCAGC
>LBNU01022596.1:148862-168143 GCA_014162995.1 Artemisia annua
TAAGATGATATTATGTCTGTCGAGGTCATTAATGATGTTCGTGAAGCGATGGTAATATGACTCAAGTGATTCCATTGGCTCAATCATGAAGTGTGTGTATTCCATATAAAGTTTAGATTCCATGTCCTCTTGATTCAATTGAGTACCTTCCATTTGGAGATGAACATGTTCCCACATAGCTTTGGCTGTTTTTTGAGCATCAACACTGCGAAAAATCGGATTTGGTATGCCTTGAAGAATATAGATCATAGCATATTCATCTGCTTCTTTGTGAAGTATTTGTTCAGCAGTGAGTTGAGCATCAGTAAGAGGTCTTCGTGAATAAGGTATGGGTGGATCAGCATTAGGATCACCAGGGACAAAGTTAGTCGGTGTCACAAATGGACCTTCAGTGATTACTTGTCTCATGTATTTGCCATGTGGTTTCTTGAGTTCAAGAAATCGTAGGAATCGACTTGACCACTGTACATAGTTACCGGGTGTGAGCATTGGTGGTGTGTCAAGTGAACCTGCTTCGTGCCTTGATTGTTGAATAGTTATGAATTCACACATTTGGTCAAACCAATGAGTTTGTTTCGATGGTGGAGTGATTTGTTGCATGGGAATAGGTGGAGGTTGAGGTAGTTGTTGATGTTGATGCATCATGACATGTTGTTGGGAGATCGTTTGATGAAATGGATATGATTGTGTAGGTTGTTGTTGTAGATACTGTTGTTGTTGTTAACGAAACATTTGTGTTTGATGATACGGTTGTTGATGATGAAAGTTGTAATACGGTGGTTGAGACATGATGAAAGACTTGTGTGTAAATGGATCTTGTAGAAGGCATAAGTGTTGAGCCAATTGTCGAAAACTATCCCAAGTGTTTTCTCGAAACTTTGTATGTTGAATATCTCGAAAGTCAGTCAAAGTCCAAAGTTCTCGAAAGTTGTGATGTGATCTCGAAAAATTTGTAGGTTCTCGAAGAAATATGTGTGTTCTCGAAAAAGCTCAGAGTTCTCGATAAGTGTTCTCGAAAAAACAGGTTCTCGATAATTGCAACTTATCGAGATCACGCAAACTAGTGAAACCAGCAAAGTTCTTGAAAGTTTGTGAAAGGATTTCGAAAACACTAAAATTTTCCGAAAACAAAAAGAGTTCTCGATAAATGATGTATGTTCTCGAAAACTTCCAATTTTTTCGAAAAAATAACCAAAATTTTCGAGATTATACAAAATCCAAAATATCCATCGAGTCAAAGTGTTTTCTTTCTTATACAAGAGAGAAACGCACTGAGTAAGCAACGGTAACACCTATGGAGCAAAACTTCGTGTTCTCGAAAGTTTGGGGCTAAGGTTCTCGAAAACTAGCAAAAGTTTGGCAGATTTTGTTTTTGTGAAAAGCAATCCAAAAACACGTTTTTAATCCAAGATTCTTGTACAACTAACCTTAAAATGATGAAATCTTAAAGAAAGTTGCAAACTTGAACCACTTTTCAAAAATCTAAAAGATCTCGAAAACAAGTACAAGTTTCGAATCTATAATTTTTTTGAAGAAATTTTGAGACTTTGTTGGTTGTTTGAGTTTGTTGCACAAGTTTGAAGACAAATATGTGATATGAACACGAAACAAGCAAGAAAGTAGCAAAATTTTCAAAAAAATAACGAGTAAAAACTATAGGTTTGGGTCGTTCAAAACAAAAACAAAACTTTACACCTTCTTCCAGCGATTGATACCACTTGTTAGGTCACCATATTGTAAACACAATTATTGGTTTTGGTAGAAATGAGATGAGAATAGAGTTTGGTTGATTAAATCAATAAGAAAGATAAAAGTGCAAGAGTTTCCTTAAGATAATGAAATAACCAACAAAATGAAATGTTTTACATAAGGTCCTATTTATAGGTGAGGAATAGGGCAACACTCCCTTCCTCCCTATGTTGTCTAAATCGTGGGCTTTGAGGCCCATTGGACATTTAATGGACTTCATACATAACATAAGTAAACTAAATATAGTAGCAACCTATTACATGTACTGAAATAACCGAGACTTGATAAACAGTGATAAACTTAGATCCTAACAACCTATGACGTAGACCCTAATTTGAGGCAGTAAAGAACTCACGTGGCCAAAGAAGAAATTACGGCGTAGTTCCCCTAATAACTACGCCGTAGAAGCATCCAAAGAAGAAACTACGCCCGTAGCACTTGATCAAGCTACGGCGTAGTCAATCAGCTACGCCATAGCAAAGTCAGGCCTATAAATACCAGCCCTATTTCCAAGTTTATTCATTCACTTTTCACCACACAGAAGTTGGGAGAAACTCAGGGAGCAGGAGAAACGAAGTTCTAGCCACATAGAAGTCATTTCCAAGGGAGGATTCAAACACCAATCATAAGTTTATCAATTCCTTTGTCTTGTATTCGATTCATGTTTACATTTGTATTAACTCAATATCGTTTTACTACAATTATGAATATGAGTGGCTAAACACCTCTTGGTGTTAGCCTAGTTATGAAATTGTTATTGTTTTGACTTAGTTTTTTACGCATCTATTCTCTATTGTTTCTATACTTTCTTGGTTAGTCTTAGGACACTCTAGTTTTGGTAGTGTTGAGTATTGGTAGTTCCTTGGAGGCTTGGTGAATCAACCCTAGGACCCAAGCCGATGGGGATGTGACTTGGTGATAGCAATATCACCATACATGTGCGAATTAACCCTAGGACCACCTACGAATGCGATATGCTTGAAGGAGCTAGAGGGGGTGTAAGATCTGACCATGCCGCATCCCGCTAGATTTTTCCATGTTAGTAGTGGTACTTAATGACTCTTGCATCTTCGTAGGTTCACGCCGCCCGATGAACCCTCAGCTTTACAATAGTCGGGGATAGGACAAGGCGTAAGATAGATTTAGGTGATTTAACCCTCTGATCCTGAATGAGTATAACCCCCAGACGATATGATAGGATGCACTTATAGAAAACTAATCATAATAATAACAAGAGTAGTAATTAGGTTAGCACTATCTCTCCTCTATTGATTCTCTTCTATTTTATTACTTGCTTTGTTATTTACATTTCTTAGTTAATTAATCTTTTCAATCATAAAACCCCTTTATACGTGACACTAAACTTAGATAGACTCCACACACATAGCTCTTGGGACGACCTCGGCTTTACCAACTAGCTATACCTCACACGACCGAGTACACTACCCGATAGTGCTTTAGGTAGACCTTAGGTAAATGAGACACTTATAAATATTAAAACCTGGTCGGTAAAACCTGCATCAGTGTACACTAACCACAAGAGTTTACAACACATCCTTGATCAGAAGGAACTAAACATGAGACAACGAAGATGGTTAGAACTACTTAGCGATTATGATTGTGAAATCCATTACCACCCCGGAAAGGCCAACGTTGTGGCCGATGCTTTAAGCCGGAAAGAACGTGTTAAACCTCTTCGAGTGCGATCGTTAGGAATGACGATTTGCTCACCACTACCCGCACAGATCTTACAAGCACAAACTGAGGCTCTCAAAGAGGAGAACCGACCTCACGAAAAGATCTATGGTATGCCGGAAAGTAAAAATGGCTTCGTGAAACGAGCCGACGGAACATTGTTGTAAAAGATCGTTTAAGCCCAATCTAGGATAATAACAATGATAGAATGCACAGCGGAATAACAAAGAACACAATCAAAGTTATGAACAATGTTTTCTACTAAATAATGATCCTCTATGGATCTGTATTACTCTCTCTAAAAGATGTTTTTGTTCAAGTGTTTTTCCAGAGATCTTTTTCCTGGAGTCCTTCACCTCAATACAATGATCGTATGTTCCTTTGATAAACAAGGAACCCTAATACAACAATAAATAAAACATCAATGCATATCACTACCTAAAATAACTTATGCATATCCTAACAAACTATTATAAAACTAACAGCAGGAACCATAACCTATCAGCAGAAACCATCTATAGCTTCAGCAGGAACCTGTCAATAGAACTTCATCAGTAGGAACTTCAATAATTCCCAACAATCCTCCCCTAATCTTGAATTTGACATGGTTAAATTCAAGATTCGTGATAGATCTTTAGCTCCCATAGTGTGAGGATTGAAACTTTAACATTTGCAGCAACAATAAGTAACCATCTTTGAAGAACAAGATTCCAGCAGCAACTTCAACTATCAGCAGCAACTAGAACAAGCAGCAACATGAGTAGATTTTATGAGCCTTTACCAAGTAGCTACTCACTCTAGGGCTAGCTAGTCCTTTGGTGGAATCATGACATCACCCTGGTGAACTAGTAACCAGGTCAACACTTAGAACATGAATCATTGGTGTGTTGACAAACCCTGATGATTTTTGGTAAATGATCACAACCATTAATGGATTTGTCATGTCTTTACCTGTAGCCATTTGCTTAGGACTAGCCAATCCTTTGGAACCCCAAGGGATATCATCCATGGTGAATTGATGACCATTTCAACTCTCAGCAATGAAGCATGGGTGAGTTGAATAACCTATGATTTTGAGCAAACCATTACAGCTATCAACGGAATTGAGATGTCTTTACCAAAAACCGTTTGCTTTTGGACTAGCCAACTCTTTGATGGAATGTCATAATCATCATGGTGAGTTGATTACCATTTATGGTTTTTCACAGGCGTTACCACAAGCCATAATCTTGTGGGCTAGTCAACTCTTGTGTCAGTAAGACATGGTGAGTTGAGAACCATTTGTTGTGTGGTAATTAACCAACACCAAAACCTGCAAACAAGATAAAACAAAAACTATACTATTTTTTTTAATATCTAATAAAAGAAAGAAAGAAAAAGAAATACAAAATATGTAAAATATACCATCAATCAACAGCAGAAACAAAAGAAAAATGTACTACCAGTAGAAACACTAAGCTATCAGCAGAAACAGTGTCCACCAGCAGCAATGAGCATCCAACAGCTGCAAAAATGATTAGAATAAAAAGAATACAACACTAAGCCTCCCCTTATGCTAATGCCTCCCCTCAATTACTGCATCTGATAAAGACTACTGTTCTTGGGTACCCAGAATGTACCTTTGCTTTGAGTTCTCTAAGAACAACCTGATGAGGGCTTAACCGCAGTATTCCATCTTGCACCCTCCATATACATTAGAACATAAGAACCAGGCCAAAAACCATTCTGAAAGTAAGTGCTAGTAGTTCTGTGAAATGATCTAGCAACATGTCTTTTCCAATTAGCTGAAAAAGGTCTATCAGCAGAAACTGGCTTACCAGCAGAAACTGGCTTACCAGCAGGAACTGACTTATCAGCAGAAACTGATTTATCAGCAGGATTGGGTCTGCTGGTTTTCACATGTGCTGCGTTAGGAACAAATAGAGGAATACTAGCAAGATTATTCCAATTGGGTCTAAAGGTCTGTTGGCCATAGAAAACACCCATCCTATTCTCATGATAATCACAGTCTTTAATAAGATGAAATTTACTACCACATACAAAACAAGATTTCTTCTTAAAAGACTTATTATTTGTGAAGATCGTTAAAGCTCTTAGACTAGGTCTAATATTATATATATCTAGGAATGATAATGTTCATAAGATTAATAACTTAGCGGAATAAGAACAATATCAAAAACAAGGTTTTACATTCATAATCTTTAACACTAACAAACAATCATTAACAGCCCCAATTCTACTTGATCAAGGTATAACGACCTTGAGGCTGTACTAACTAACTAACCACTAACCAACCCTAGATGTTTTTAACCTACGTCAAGGTTACACACACACACCTTTATCGACTACATCTTGTAGTTGTGCACGCTAAAACTAATGACCCATGTCCTCTTTATATAATAGAGGATTAGGGTTTACAAGAAAGACAATTTTAATATAATTAGGAAACAAAATATTCTTCTTGAATCTTCTAAATATCTCCATCTTTTTGTAGTTTCCCATCTTGTCACTTTAAGCCCTTCATGTTTCATTCTTCTTGTTTTGTATCATCAAATCTATAATACCCAACAATCTTCCCCTATTTGATGGTAACAAAACAACCACGAATCTTGTACGAACTTCCCTAGACGAAGTAGAGAAATTGAGATAATTAAATCTCACCATGAATGAAACAATCTTGTCTTTCCTTTAAGCTATGCCACTACAACATCTCTTCCCCTTTTTGTTATCAACAAATAAAGAACGTAGACAAAAATTCCCCTTGAGTGGTGCATGAACATCAAATGATTAAAACACATGATAAAATACTTCCCCTGAAATCAATGTGCTAACCATCTTCATGATTCTTCAAATTTGTAAGCTCCTTGTAATGATCACTTGTGAAGAAAACTGAGTAAAACGAATTTGATGAAGAAGTAGAATTTCCCAAACTTGTGTCTTAAATCTTGTACTATCCACGGAACGCCATACTTATACGAAACCATAAATATAAGTAGACCGCAATCCCTTGACAATATCCTCAACTAATATGAGACACTGAGCACTACAATGTAACTCCTTTAAGTGATAGCCAATGTGTGCATAGAGCATTATAAGAAAAATCACACATTGCTAGATTCATCAAGCTATATGATAAGAACACAAACCTGTGAAACTCAACTACAACATCAAATAAGTGATATTCAACCTTCTTCGTAATCAATTAATCCAATAAACCAAATACGAGCCTTTTAAAACCTTTAAGAACAAAACTTCTTCCTGTGTATGTGTACCAAATAACCTTCTGTGTGTGTAACCCAAAACCAATCAAACTTAGCTCGAATTAAGCATATGTACTTCCCCTCACTGCTCGTAAATCATGCATATATATTGAACCATAAAACTCTTTACTTGTCTCCATAAATCATCTAAACGCATCAGTACTTTGGAATAGAAGTACTTTGGACAGAGCAGTACTTTGGACAGAGCAGTACTTTGAAGCAGTACCTTGAGCATTACTTTGAATATCCAATGAGCAGTACTTTCAATGAGATACGCAGCAGTACTTTAATTTACAAGAGCAGTACTTTAATATAACGAGCCGTACTTTCACGCAGCAGTACTTTAAAAAGAGCAGTACTTTCAATAGCAGTACCTTGTAGCAGTACTTTGCAAGAACAGTAGCAATATCCAATGAGATCATTGTACCCCACGTTAATATTAATACCACAGCAGTATAATGACTCACAATTAAGTAGTACGAGGTTATCATTCACATATCTCCAAAAGACGAATAAAAACAATTTTACCATCACGTGATGAGTCAATCACCAATCAGATCCCTCATGAAGAAACAAATCAAAGAATGCGAGCCAAGATCTTTAAAATAATCAACAACACCAGCAACTCGTGTCCCAAAAAAAAATACACGACACCATCCTTTGATCAGATTGAATTCTTGCATATTCAATTAATGCAATAAACGACAAACCCATTCCTCATGAATACATCACAAACCGACACCCATTATATCAATTCAGTACACGACTGAATCATCATTCAACTGATCTATGCCCCACTTTGAATATAATAAACCGATCCATGTGATTTGTATAATTATAATCTTTCACTGACCATCGTTGCATATAAAGATAAGCAATAGACACAAATCTTTATCCCAAGAAAGCGAATATAATTATTCAAACAGCACCATCAATCTTCAATTAATATACATCTTGATTACCACATGCGACAAATTAATCAATTTTGTACATTTATACGAGGTTACCTTTTCCCTAATTAATAAATTCTTTCCATATGCATTGATGACCAATTATTATACACCATTCAGTAACCGACTAATCCATATGCACCATTCATGATGATAATTAATGAACGACAAACAATTTATTCCTCTCCTGATTCGACAGATCATGTAATATTCGTCTTTGTATGTGACTGATCAATTAATTGTAACAGTAGCATCAATAAATATAAAACCATTAAAAGTCGATACCTTAAAAGAAATTACATACCATCGTACCTTCAACCAGATTCTTCAAACATCTTTTTCTTCATAAATACGACATCAAAAAAACCTTGAAAATCCCTAGATATCAAGAGCCCCTTGCTCTGATACCAATTGTTGATCCTTATGATTCATCCTGTTTTGTTTACAAACAAAGCTAAGTAAAGCATTATGTTGCTGTGAAAAACCTTTAGCTTTTGTTCTTGTGAGCACTCCTGAAGTTGAAGGTCCAATGATTTGATCAACTGGATGATTTTTATGAACTCTTGATGTAGGAGTTGATGGAACTTCAAGATCATCATCCAAATTTGTGAAGTCAGGATCTTCATTGGAATTTGAGAAAATACCTTCATCTTCTAACTCATCATCAGTGTCTACTAATTCAGGCATGTTAGGATCATTTAAATCCTTAGTAGAACTCACAATTGGTTCAATAGTACTTTGATCTAAAGTACTGTGATCCAAAGTACTGTCATCCAAAATACTATGAGTATTTTCTTTAAACTTACCCTTTTTCTTTGCAGCTTCATAGGCTATCCTTTGATAATCTTCATAGGATTTAGCTAGTGTTTCTTGAAAAAGCATCCTATTAAGTTCATCTTGAATTGCTTGATCTTCATCAGAGACTATGGAAGTTGGTTCAACAGTACTTTGCTTCTTTTCAATGGTTATGGGTTCTTCATCAGTAACATCTTCTGATCTAACATTGACTCCATGAACAATATATTGTGAATGTTCTTCCTTGTGAATAACTTGATTTTCTTCTCTGACAGGCACATAATTCATAGAAGGAGTCAAACTATCAAGATCAAAATACCAATCAGGACCTTTACCTTTTTGATTTTGTTGATCTTCCAGAAAATCAACATGAAGACACTCTTGAACCTTTTTGGTAACCCTGTTGTACACTCTAAATCCTTTGCTGTTGGTACAATAACCCAATAAGTATCCTTCTTCTGACTTACCATCAAATTTTCCGAGAGAATTAATAGTATTGAGAATAGTCAGAGAGCATCCAAAAGGTTTTAGAAAACGAATCTTTGGTTTCTTACCCATAAGCAACTCATAAGGTGTCTTCATCTGAGGTTTAGTCACTGATACTCTATTCAATACATAGCAAGCAGCACTTACAGCTTCAGCCCAAAATTGAATAGGTAATAAAGAATCTGCAAGCATTGTTCTTGCTGCTTCTATAAGTGTTCTATTCTTCCTTTCTGCAACACCATTATGCTGTGGAGTTCTAGCAATACTAAACTCCCTCTTAATCCCTTTCTTGGCACAAAATTCATCCATTAACTTGTTTTTGAATTCATTCCCATTATCACATCTAATACCTCTAACTTTGAGTCTCAATTGATTTTCAAGGGCTATTATAAGATCATGAATAACATCAAAAGTATCATCTTTAAATCACAAGAAAAAGACTCAGCTAAATCTACTGCAATCATCTGTTACAACTAAGCAGTACTTCTTCTTGTTTAAGCTAGAAACAGACACAGGTCCAAATAGATCCATGTGCAACAACTCCAAAGGCTCTCTGATAGTTCTTTCCTCAAGCTTTTTGCATGAAGCTTTATGTTGTTTACCCTTATTGCAAGCCAAACATGAATGATCAGTCTTGAAATTTTTAGAAGGTAAACCTCTAACTAAATTGCCTTTAACCAGCTTGTTGATATTCTTGAAATTCACATGACCTAATCTTCTATGCCATAGATGTGCTTCTTCAAGTGTTACCTTTGCTACTAAACATGTTGCTCTTTCAGTAGAGTTGATATTCTTCAAATCAATACTATACACATCATTGGTTCTTGGTGCTCTCAGTGTTACCAAGTGATCATCTACAAACTTAAACTCACGAGAGAGAATAAGACATTCTGTGTCAGTGAATAACATAGGGTGTTTCTTGTCACAAATCTGAGATACTGACAAAAGATTGAACTTAAGCTCCTTCACATAACGAACATTCTCAAAATCAATACATCCTGTCTTGATAGTTCCTTTGCCAGTAATTCTTCCTCCTTCAGGATCATCTCCAAAAGCAACTCTTCCTCCATAATATGCCTTAAAATCTGACAGTAGCTCCTTGTCTCCTGTCATGCTTCCAGAGCAACCACTATCAACAATTAAATGATCTTTAAGCTCCTCTTCTGGGTTGCCCTGCACAAGAAACAGAAAGTTAGTTTCTTTTAGGAACCTAAGCCATTACTGACTTGTATTCCCCTTGTGGGGTGACATACTCAAATTCTTTGAGTATGTAATCTCCACTATCTTTGAAAACATGATCAATTACTTTCTTTTGTTCCAAAGCTTATGTTGGTTTTTCAACAAAAATCTCTTTTTCAACAAAATTTTCTTTTTCACCCTTACTTGATGAAAGTGCTGTTTGTACCCCATCAGTACTTTCTTTCTGAACCCATTTGGTTTTAACACTTTGTTTTGAGTTCTTTGATCTAGGTACTCTATTTGAGGTGTAAGGCCTTCTAGATTGATAATAATTGGATCTCCTTGGTCTTATATTAGAAGTACCTTGATTGGGTGAAAACTTCCTAACATTATTTTGAGAAGGTACTGTTTGTGACTTACCAGTACCTTGAAAAGTGTTGCCTGAAGGTACTGGTGGTTTTGAAAAAGGTCTTTTCTGATGAAGGTACCTATAGTCTTTTGAGAAGTTACTATGGTTAACCCTATTTGAGTGATTCCAAACTAGTTTAGTCTCCCTAGGCTTATGGTTAGCTGGTGTGGTTTTTGAGAATTGACTTAGATATTCTGAGTGAAAGTCACAGTTCTTGATCAAGTGATCAGGACTATAACAAACATAACATAACTTTTGATTCATCATCCCAAATCCTCTTCTTTAAGTTCTATAACCATAACTATCTTGACTTCTTGGTGAAAAAGGTTTTCTAAGGTTAGTAGTGTTTTGAAAAGAGTTTCTTGAAGGTACTGCTGAATGACTAGCAGTAGTTTGAGAAAAGTTTGAACGTACTGCTTGTTTTGAAAAGACTTTTTCAAACCTTCTATCATTGTTTCCACACCCTGAATCCTTATCATTCCTTCTATAGTTATTATTCTTAGGATTCTCAACTGTTTCTTTTAAGGGTTCAGAACTAGATGGACTTGAATTAGATTGACCCTTAAGCTTTTTCCTATATTCTAAGTTGTCTACCCCAAAACAAGAAACATCAGNTTTCAAACCTTCTATCATTGTTTCCACACCCTGAATCCTTATCATTCCTTCTATAGTTATTATTCTTAGGATTCTCAACTGTTTCTTTTAAGGGTTCAGAACTAGATGGACTTGAATTAGATTGACCCTTAAGCTTTTTCCTATATTCTAAGTTGTCTACCCCAAAACAAGAAACATCAGTCCTAGGTGCTTGAAAACTACCAGTGGCATGAGGAACTGCATGATACTCCTTATTTTTCTTAAACACAGGAGGCGTTTGACTAATGGGTTCCTCATTACTAGATATGTTTTCTTCTGAGCAAGTTTCAAATTCACTAGTTGAGATTTCCTCTGAATTACTTTGTTCCTTATCACTAGTTGGGTTCTCTTCTGAACTACTATATTCCATACCAAAACCTATTCCAGTTTTGATATGTGATCTTCTTTGTTTTTCAACAAAACTAACATGTGACAGACCAGATTCTTTCCAACTAGCAAACTTTTCTAACAACTCATCTCTTTCTTTAGTCATCTTTTCTAGTTCAGACACCTTACATCCTAACTTCCATTCAGTAAATTTTAATTGATAGTCTTGTTGCTGATATTTTTCTTCCCAAGCCATTTCATTATTTTCATGAGTGATTATTTTGGCTTCCATTGACTCTAAAGTCAATTGATAGCCAGCTACCTCACCCCTAGCCCTCCTATAATTATCTCTTTCAGTCACATAATATTAAGCACCTTTTGATAAAGAGTATTACACTTAGAACATACCTCAGGAGTAGTGGGTGAACTTGGTGAAGCAGCTACCATAGCAAATAGAACAGGTTCTTCTTCACTTTCCATGCTCCAATCAAAGCTTCCAAGACCATCAAGGTTTCCAAGACCATCTCTTGTTTCCAAAGAAGCAAATCCTGGTTCTTCATCAAAGACTGTGCTCCAGTCTTCCAATGCAACATTACAGTAGGTTACTGGTTCATCATCGAATTCAGCACTCCAGTCAACCTCTGATAGATTTTCTTGAGTTACTAATGCTTTTGGTTTAGTTTCAGTAATACGAACCTCCTTGATTTCAACCTTGGGTTTCTCAATCATCCTATTTGCTTGATATTTAGCAAACTTGCATTCCCTTGCAAAGTGTCCAGGCCTTTGACAATTAAAGCATTCAATCTTAGACTTATCAAATGCTATACCCTGTTTGGCTTTGAAGTCAATACCTCTTCCTGTTTTCTTCATGAACTTCTTGATCCTTGCAGTTATCATGGCAACTTGCCATCTTATGTCAATCTCTTCTAGATCATCTTCTTTAATTTGCAACAAATCTTCTTCATAAGTAACAGGTAAAGTGGCTTGTTGAGCAAAGAAGGAACATATAACATCATCAGAATTCATGATGTTTGATGGTGAGGAAGTGGTAGTGGTCATGGTTGTGCAAACATGATGTTTTTCACCAACAGTACTTTGAACAGGATAAGCAGTACTTTTAGTGGAAGTACTGCTTCTGTTTTTAGAAGACACAAAAGCAATGTTGTGTGATTTTGAACTTATCTGACCATTCATCTCATGCTCATACACCTTTAAGTTGTTATAGAGATCATCAAAGTCCATAGAATCCAAACCAGGTTCTCCTCTGATCATAGTAGCAACCACATGCCATACAGATGGCAAACTCCTTAAGAACTTCAAGTTTGCATCTTCAACAATTTATCTTAGACTAGGTGATCAGACGAAAAGTGTACCCGTTTTAAGGGGTCATTTAAGCCCTAATTCGAGTAAATGTGATCAAATATTGCCCTAAATCGTTCCTTTTGTCATTTTAGGTACTTTTGAGAGGAATTCTGGAAAACATGCTAATTTGGACGTTTTTGGAGCATAAAAGTGAAGAAAACGACAAAGTCTCAAAAGAAGCTGGAAATCCTACCTGACGGCGTCAGAGTCACAAGGTGACGCCGTCAACCAACATGGACAAAGGAGTGAAATCAGATTACACTAGATGCCATATGAAGAAAACAAGATGTTTACACATGGCGGCGTCAGGTGTTAGAGAAAGTAGGCCGTCAGGTGTTAACTTAAAGAGTGACGGCCCAGAGCAAAATAAAGAGTGACAGCGTCAGAAGTAAATCTAGGCCATCCGAGAACCCTAATGACGGCGAGCTGACGGCGTCAGAACCCATAACCTGACGCCGTCAGAATGTAAAATCTATATATACTTTTCTATTTTTCATTCATTAGTGTGGAACTTTTGGTACAAGTTTGGGAAAAACCCTAAAGACGAATTTGGCTGTATTTTCAAGGGTTTTTCACCCTTGAATCCTTCATGTTCAATTAAAGATAAATCCTCACTTAAATTAATCAATATGTCTATGTGTTGGTTAATTATATCTTATGCTTGTCTTTCAATTAACATGCTAGGCTAGATTTTTCTTGTGTTTGCTTAGATCTAATGAAACCTAACTATTAATTATTGGTTGATTGGTGTGTTATTATTTTTTTGGGATGAATGTTTCATCAATGTTAGGCTTAAGAAAAATGGCAATACTCCTNTGATTATGTGTACGCATGGTTGTAGGAGGAGATAAGAGCTCATAGAATTGGGGAGATATGTACGCCACCCCATGAATTGTTAAGGAATACACCCGTCATCCACGCAAGTAATACATACACCAATTAACCGGTAAAAGATAGTTAGGGAGTAAGGAAATATAAGTAAACACATTTGTCTCCATATAAGTTTTCACAACCACAATAGTTTAGTTATTTTATTTTTATTGCAATAGTAGTTTTTGGGTTAGTTGACTAGCAACTAATTCCGCCCACTCCTCCAAAACCCGAGATTTTACTTGCTTTCCATAAAATATAAAAATACAAAAATAATCTTCCTTCACCTTTAGACCTTTTAGAGTAGTTTTTCTATCCTAACGAACATTATTCCCTGTGAGAGAACGATCAATCCCCCGTACTTACCACTACACTATACTACACCGACCAGGTATACTGCCTGGTGGGATTGCAAGCTTCTCAAGATCCCTTGAGAGGTAAAACCTGTTGCGTGGTCGCAATCCCATGCGCATCAAGTTTTTGGCGCCGCTGCCGGGGAATAGTTATTGTTTAGGTAGAATTTTTTTTATTTTATTAGGTCTACTCACTAGATTCCTTTCTAGTGAGATTTTTATTTTTCTAGGATTTTCTTTAGTCTATCTTTTTCTTTGTGCCTTTGTTCGTAATACTTCTGCATGAGTAATATTGATCGTTTGATCCCTGTTATTCGTGTTTTCCACCGTATGAATTTTCAGTTACCCAACCTGCCCCCTATTGTTGAAAACGAAAACCCACCAAACCTATCACCTGATCATCACTTTGACAACCATTTTGATATGGACGAATCTGACCATGACACCGACCATGAAAATGACCCTTTTTACTATTCGTCGGATTCCGATGAAGACCTAGGGAATGGGGAAGTAGTAGATGACCCTGAAGGGGATGAAAGAGCTAACCCTCTAGATTATGTTGACCCTAGAACAAAGATTGAGAAAGATAGTTTGTTTAACATGCAATTCCCTTGCAAAATTGGATTTAGAAGCTTTGACGCCTACCTTAATTCATCTTTGCCAATGAACATCATTTCACGTGCTGAATACAATAAAATCATGGTAAATGAGTTAGAGTATCAAGGAGATAATATTATTGCTAGGGCTAAGACTTTGCATGTGTTTGTGGGGAGCTTTACCTATCAAACGGACTTTATGGTTATGGAAGATCTAAGAGAGTTTATTGATAGTAACCTCACCCAAGTTGTGTTTGGGAAGCCCTTCAAAAGACTGACCAACTTAGATGAAAGACTAATGGAAGGGTTAATTACATTCTCAGATGGGGATGAGGATTTTGTTTATCAAATGCCCCGCGCACACCCTAGGTATAAAAACTTTTCTATTGGGAAATGTAATAGGTTTCCCCCCTGTGATATATTGAGTGAGAACGATATTAGAAAAGGACTTAAGTACCTCCATGAGAAGAATAAGAGATACTTCTGCGGATGCTTAGAGCTTAATGATGATTATAAGAAGGATGAGGCGACAATTAGGTGGCTCACGCTTGGATACGTGAGCATTAGTGACACTAGATGAGAGCCCGTGACTCTGAGTCTAGCTACAAGACTCGTTAATAAAGAAAAGCACTTCTTGGGAGGCAACCCAAGCTTTGTGTGTTTGTTTGTTTGTTTATTTGATTTTATTTGTTTCCGTATGTATGATATTTCTTGTTATCGATTCATGATTCAAACTAACTTGTGAAAATGCTTTATTTTGTTTTTAACTTCGTCTTAACTACATATAAAGGTATTTTGCAAAAGGTAAGTGTAAGGGAAATCTAAATCGGTTTATAAGAACGAATGAACATGAATCATAACAATGTAAATTAACATACATATTAGTATTTGTTTGAGTCAAATGCTTGTATCGAGTCATAATGAATTTTTGCAGGAATTCCAGGAAGTAAGCTCTAGTTTTTCTAGAATTTTTCCAGAAACTTAACATGAGAATTCTGTCAGATCATTTCTGACGGCGTCAGGTATTACAACCTGACGGCGTCAGGCAATAATTTTCTGCAATTCTTGAAAGTTTTGTTTTTCTTCTGGAAATAAAAAGTTTTTGTTAATTCTCTAACTTATAATCTCCAGGAATTCTGCAAAAATATTCATTCCACAAGCATTATATCCTATTATAGATTATACCGCCAATTTTATGCGATGTTGGCCTTTATCTTTTTTTCAGGTTAACAGGTTATTTTGGACAAGAAGATGAGTTATATTTCGGAAGGGAAGCTTTGAGCGTTCATCTTTCTTGGAAGAAGATCTAACCATGTTACCTTACTATCCACATCAAACGAATCAGGGGAGTATTTGATTTCATTCTTTCATTTTATTTACTTTTACATCTTCTATTTGAACATTGGGGACAATGTTCGGTTTAAGTGTAAGGGGGGTAAATGAAGGCGCCTTAGAGAATACAATTGCGCTTGATTTTTGTTTGTATGATAGTAAGTTTGTAATAAAACCGAGAGAAATAATTTTTAGGGCAATTTTAGCGCCAATTTAAAATTTTTTACAACATTTAGAAGTGAGACTTTGGTCTTAATGAGCGTCTCATGGATAGGAAATTATATGACTAGCACAAAACCGTACCACTAAAAAATTTTCCACCCCAAATATGTGAGGTTCACCCCTAGAATTGGTAGGAAAAGCATCCATCTTTGATGCTATGATGTGTGTACCGGTAGCGCTTAGATTCTAGAACTTGCGTTAGGACCATCTCAAATCCACAAGTGAGACTACATTCGTGTAGTTAGATCTACTACATGATAAGAGGCATTAGGATTAACCCTTTGTTTTTACACCCGTGTTTTTGTTATAATTACATTGGCTACATTGGTCAAGTAATTCTCCCACACCCTTTGCGTTGTACCCATTTTTGGTACACGATACCCCTAGTACACCCCTCCGAGCCTATCTTTTCGTTTCGACCTTTGAGCATCTTACTCAAAGTGAGAATTTGTTACACCCCACTTAAATGTACACCCAAATCGCCTTAGCCTACCTTGTATGCACTCACCTTTAGTGCATTATTGTGACAACATTTGTTAAACCCTTTGTTAATTATCTAATCGATTACATGGTTGCTAAGTCGAGTCATATCCTTGTACATATTGTTTTGGGACGATTGGGACTCATGGGTAAAGTACTAGTGTAATGGAGTAATGGGGAAGAACAACATTATTACCCCCATATGTGCTAAATATTTTAAAAGTACTCCAAGTTTTTCAATTATCTTAATTCGAGTCATTAGAATAGTAATTGTAAAGTTTTGTAAAAGTTCAAGTGTAAGGGGAGAACCGAGGCCCCTATGATGTATTATTTTGGATGGTAGGGTAAGACTGTATGCAAAAAAAATAAATAAATAAAAAATCGAAAAAATCAAGAAAAATACAAAAAAAATTGGAAAAAGAAAAGTGGAAAAAAACATACGGACTACCATCCCGTTTCTTTTATGTTTCTTTTAAGTTTTTGTTATTTTTTTTAGCTTAAGATTGAGTCGAGTCTTGGCTTAGCAACATTGTATAGTGCATGTATTTGATCATGATAATTAACTCGCCACCATTAAAATACCCTTTATTCCAACCAAACCGTGTTTATCATATCCCTACACCTTACATTATAACCCTTTGGAAAGCCCTCTTTGATAGTTTATCTTAGGTGTTTACGCCTAGTGGAAGAGTAATTGATCCTCTCTCAAGCATATGGTAATCTATTTGCTATGACAGGTAGTGAGAGATATTTTCCGTTTTCATTTATGAGATATAATTCTATGACACTTGAGAGGTAAGAGTATCCAAACACTATTTGTGAGGTGCTAGTTTATGATTTCCGTGCTTATTATGATTAGGGTCGAATGACTATTTGTTGTAATTACTTTTGTATTTGTGTTAAATGACCCCTAATTCATATTTTGATTGGAATAAAAGCTTATTTGCTTGAGGACAAGCAAATCTCAAATGTAAGGGTATTTGATGAGACGAATAGTGTACCCGTTTTAAGGGGTCATTTAACCCCTAATTCGAGTAAATGTGATAAAATATTGCCCTAAATCATTCCTTTTGTCATTTTAGGTACTTTTGAGAGGAATTCTGAAAAACATGCTAATTTGGACGTTTTTGGAGCATAAAAGTGAAGAAAACGACAAAGTCTCAAAAGAAGCTGGAAATCCTACCTGACGGCGTCAGAGTCACAAGGTAACGCCGTCAGCCAACATGGACAAAGGAGTGAAATCAGATTACACTAGACGCCCTATGAAGAAAACAAGATGTTTACACCTGACGGCATCAGGTATTAGAGAAAGTAGGCCGTCAGGTGTTGTAGGATACTAGTTAACATCACAAACACAAATATACTTGGTGTTTGGCTCGTTTGAAGGTAAGAAAGAAAGAAAGAAATCTAGAGAGAGAAAGTTAGAGAGAGAAACAGAGATGAAGCCTTGGAGAAAAACCAAAAATAAGGAAATGAGATTGGATGAGAGAAGGCGTTTACCCTCTCCAGGATGGAGGAAGGGTTTATATACATGGGTTTTGCACTGCCGTGGGTGCCACTTGGTGCGGATCAGTATACCAGTGGGTAAAACCGCGTCCTTCTTTCCGCGAACTAATCATAATTCTAAATACGTATTACTAACTAATGTAAACCTACTACGAGCTAAACAATGACTAATCATATCTGGGGTGACCGAATCTTTCTTATGCAAAAAATTGTATTCCTTACAATCTCCCCCTAAAAGAGTCACCTTTTGTTCTGTATTTCTTGAATTCTGGTCATTGAGACTTGTGAGATTCCTTTTGTAGCTCGTAGTTGTTGATTCTACTTGATAGTCAAACTCAAGATGACTTCCTTGATGTATTTGATGATTCTTTTTACTTTGTTCTTCGTCTTCATCCTATAATTAGCTTCAAGTCATCTTTTTTATGTGTTGTTGTGAATGTGTGATTATCTTTGAGTGTGCGTGCTTACAGCGTGTCCGGGAGGATGATGCTTCTGTATCGGTTGAGGACGGCACCTAGTCGGAAGCCCCACTTTCTGTTGATCGATGATATCTTGAGTTATGATGTGAAGTGTAGAGGTGTGATGGATGAAATCTGCATCTTTTCAGCAATCCGGCATCAATCGTCAACTTCTTGCATTGGTGTGATTACACCTTTCCAACATGCCCATACCATCTTTGTTGAGTAGATGCCGCATCCCGGGGTTGAACGAGTTCTGAGCGTCTCCTTTTAGATGTTGGTATGAGCATGTGGAACTCGAGTGATGGTGGTGAACATGGTAAGTTTGGTATGTTGAGCTGCCCATTAAACATGGTAGTAATAAACATATCGGTACTGTACAAGTTTGGACTTCGAGACCCCACCCTCAACGGAGCATAATGTGAAGTCTTTCTCTAATCCTTACCCAAGGCCGTTCCCAACTCGGGTGCCCCCGAAAGGGCTTTCACCTGACATACCGAAGTACACCCCCACCTCCCAAAAACGGTGGTAGTTGTAGGAGTAGCAGCCTGAAGAGAGCACCCCATCAGCATATCACCCGGTTGTCCTTGTTTGGATGTTTTTGGATTTGTAACATTAT
>LBNU01022596.1:181632-203879 GCA_014162995.1 Artemisia annua
TTTTGCAACTCACGTGACTTAAACCGAGAAATCAATTCTTTCCCGGGATTTTACTAAAGTCAACCAGGAAAACCGCTATGATAGGTAAACCGCTGGTACTGTAACCACTGACAATTAACCGCTGACAGAGTAACCGCTAGTAAAGTAACCACAGAAGATTGAACCGCTGATATAATGACTGCTGAAACTTAACCGCTGATACTTAACTGCTGGAATAGTAGCCGCTGGACAGAGTAACCGCTAGTAAAGTAACCACTACTGACTTAACCGCTGAGTAGTTAACCGCTGTGAATAAACCGCTAACACAGTACAAAGTACAGCGTAATGCTCGCTCCACTATTTATACTTAACCGCTATTACTATCCGCTAAGCACCTAAACTAACCGCTGTGAATTAAACCGCTGGAGTTTAACCGTTGATACAGTACAGAGTATAGCGTAATGTTCGCTCCACTACTTGTACTTAACCGCTTCTACTAACCGCTGAATACCCAAACTAAACGCAGTGAAGAATCCTTTAACGTGGAGCTAACCGCTGACAAGAAAAAGTTCCAAAACCCATTCGTACACCTCACAAATGCTAGATATGGTCCAAACAACTGATAAACTAGATGAATCTAACCTTTCTAATCCTAGAAGTACAAGAAAGATCACAAGAAACATCACAAACGAGCACCAAAATGAGTCAAAACCACCCTAAACTAGTAGAAACCCAAAACAAACCATACACCACAAGTTCTATGATCCCTAGGATGTAGCCATGGCTCTTGATACCAATTGTAGGATACTAGTTAACATCACAAACACAAATATACTTGTGGTTGGCTCGTTGAAGGTAAGAAAGAAAGAAAGAAATTTTAGAGAGAGAAAGTTAGAGAGAGAAAGAGATGAAGCCTTGAGAGAAAACCAAAAAAAAGAAAATGAGATTATGAGAGAAGGCTTACTCTCTCCAAGGATGGAGAGGGGTTTATATACATGGGTTTTGCCACTTGGGCGTGCCACATGGGCTGCGGATCAGGTATACAGTGGGTAAAGACCCGTCCTTCTTCCGCGAACTAATCTAATTCTAAACTACGTATTACTAACTAATGTAACTACTACGAGCTAAACAATGCTTAATCATATCTGGGGTGACCGAATCTTTCTTGTGCAAAAATCGTATTCCTAACAGGTGTTAACTTAAAGAGTGACGGCCTAGAGCAAAATAAAGAGTGACGGCGTCAGAAGTAAATCTAGGCCATCCGAGAACCCTAATGACGGCGAGCTGACGGCGTCAGAACCCATAACCTGACTCCGTCAGAATGTAAAATCTATATATACTTTTCTATTTTTCATTCATTAGTGTGGAACTTTTGGTACAAGTTTGGGATAAACCCTAAAGACGAATTTGGCTGTATTTTCAAGGGTTTTTCACCCTTGAATCCTTCATGTTCAATTAAAGATAATTCCTCACTTAAATTAATCAATATGTCTATGTGTTGGTAAATTATATCTTATGCTTGTCTTTCAATTAACATGCTAGGCTAGATTTTTCTTGTGTTTGCTTAGATCTAATGAAACCTAACTATTAATTATTGGTTGATTGGTGTGTTATTACTTTGTTGGGATGAATGTTTCATCAATGTTAGGCTTAAGAAAACTGGCAATACTCCTATATGGTAACATGCTTGAACGTCTTAAGAAACATGTAACTAATGCGTACTAGGTTATTAAGGTAGTATTTAACGCATGAGCCACTGTTTACAATCCCTATGATTATGTGTACGCATAGTTGTAGGAGGAGATAAGAGCTCATACAATTGGGGAGATATGTACGCCACCCAATGAATTGTTAAGGAATACACCCGTCATCCACGCAAGTAATACATACACCAATTAACTGGTAAAAGATTGTTAGGGAGTAAGGAAATCTAAGTAAACACATTTGTCTCCATATAAGTTTTCACAACCACAATAGTTTAGTTATTTTATTTTTATTGCAATAGTAGTTTTTGGGTTAGTCGACTAGCAACTAATTCCGCCCACTCCTCCAAAACCCGAGATTTTACTTGCTTTCCATAAAATATAAAAATACAAAAATAATCTTCCTTCACCTTTAGACCTTTTAGAGTAGTTTTTCTATCCTAACGAACACTATTCCCTGTGAGAGAACGATCAATCTCCCGTACTTACCACTACACTATACTACACCGACCAGGTACACTGCCTGGTGGGATTGCAAGCTTCTCAAGATCCCTTGAGAGGTAAAACCTGTTGCGTGGTCGCAATCCCACGTCATCACTAGGTCTAATATTATATCTAGGAACACATAATAATGAAGGCGGAATATTCAAACATAGAATCAACATTATTATGAACAAGGTTTTGCATTCATAATCTCTAACATACAAACATCTACAGCCCCAATTCTACTTGATCAAGGTAGAACATGTTACACACCTTGTAACAGGGATCAAGGACTCGACCTTTAGGCTGACTAACCAACTAAACAACTAAACCCTAGGCGTTTTCTCAAATCCATATGCCTAAGTTCCCACACACACACCCCTTTGGTGTTTACATCTTGTACGTACAATTAAACTAATGACCCATGTCCTCTTTATATACTAGAGGATTAGGGTTTACAAGAAAGACAATTCTAATATAATTAGGAAACTAAATATTCTTCTAGAATCTTCTAAAATCTCCATCTTTTTGTAGTTTCCCTTCTTGTCACATCAAACCCTTCATGTTTCATTCTTCTTGTTTTGTATCATCAAATCTATAATACTCAACAATTGATAAGATCGTTGTAGCTCTTAGACTAGGTCTAATATTATATCTAGGAACACATAATAATGAAGGCGGAATATTCAAACATAGAATCAACATTATTATGAACAAGGTTTTGCATTCATAATCTCTAACATACAAACATCTACAGCCCCAATTCTACTTGATCAAGGTAGAACATGTTACACACCTTGCAACAGGGATCAAGGACTCGACCTTGAGGCTGACTAACCAACTAAACAACTAAACCCTAGGCGTTTTCTCAAATCCCTACGCCTAGGTTTCCACACACATACACCTTTGGTGTTTACATCTTGTACGTACAATTAAATTAATGACCCATGTCCTCTTTATATACTAGAGGATTAGGGTTTACAAGAAAGACAATTTTAATATAATTAGGAAACTAAATATTCTTCTAGAATCTTCTAAAATCTCCATCTTTTTGTAGTTTCCCTTCTTGTCACTTCAAGCCCTTCATGTTTCATTCTTCTTGTTTTGTATCATCAAATCTATAATACCCAATAATCTTCCCCTATTTGATGGTAACAAAACAACCACGAATCTTGTACGAACTTCCCTAGACGAAGTAGAGAAATTGAGATAATTAAATCTCACCATAAATGAAACAATCTTGTCTTCCTTTTAAACCATGCTATACCTACTCAGACATCTCTTCCCCTTTTTGTTATCAACAAATAAAGAACGAATGCAATATAATCTTCCCCTTGAGTGGTGCATGTAGATAGTTAAACATTTAATCAATAAGCTTCCCCTGAAACCAATATGTTTACCATCTTCTTGAATCTTCAATTCTGTAAGCTCCTTATAATGATCGCTTGTGAAGAAAACCGAGTATAACGAATTTGATGAAGTAGAATTTCCCAAACTTGTGTCTTAAATCTTGTACTATCCACGGAACGCCATACTTATACGAAACCATAAATATAAGTAGACCGCAATCCCTTGACAAAATCCTCAACTAATATGAGACACTGAGCACTACAATGTAACTCCTTTAAGTGATAGCCAATGTGTGCATAGAGCATCATAAGAAAAATCACACATTGCTAGATTAATCAAGCTATATGATAAGAACACAAACCTGTGAAACTCAACTACAACATCAAATAAATGATATTCAACCTTCTTCGTAATCAATTAATCAAATAAACCAAATAGCGAGCCTTTTGAAACCTTTAAGAACAAAAACTTCTTCCTGTGTGTGTGAACCAAATAACCTGTGTGTGTATTCTAACAAACTCATCTCGATCTAAGCATATGTACTTCCCCTTACTGCTCGTAAATCATGCATATATATTGAACCATAAAACCCTTTACTTGTCTCCATAAATCATCTAAACACATCAGTACTTTGAATATAGCAGCAGCAGTACTTTCAAACGAGCAGTAGTACCTTGCATTCGGCAAGCAGTACTTTGAAAAACAATGGAGCATTACTTTGAATATCAATGGAGCAGTACTTTGAAATAACTTCAAAGATATACCCACTTGTAGCTTGAACATATTTCTTTATTCCAGTAACCTCAGTTTGCTCCATCATCGTACTATCATTAAAAGAAATAGCCATACTTTCACACCAGTAATCACATTCGAAATCCAGTACCCTCAATCAAGTGCTTTCACCCACAAAGCGAATCTTAACTGACCTATGTTCAGACTTCGATCAATACTGATGCGTAGGGATTGCTTATGCACTTTGTTTTACCTCTCAAGGGATCTCAAGAGGCTTACAATCCCCACCAGGCAGTGTACCTGACCGATGTAGTATAGTGTAGTGGCAAGTACCGGGGGATTGATCGTTCTCTCACAGGGAATAGTGTTCGTTAGGTTAAAGACTACTCTAATTAAGGTCTAAGGGTGGAGGATGATTATTTTTGTATTTTTATGTTTTTATGAAAGCAGTAAAATCTCGGTTTTGAAGGAGTGGGCGGAATTAGTTGCTAGTCAACTAACCCAAGTATCTACTTATGCAAATTAAATTAAAGTTTTGAGAAAACAATGGTGGGGAAAGTAGTGTTTACTTAGATTTCATTACTCCCTAACTATCTTTTACCATGTAATTAGTATGTTGAGTTTGCGTGGATGACGGGTGTATTCCTAACAAGTCGTAGGGAGTGCGTTCAATTCCCTAACTCTATAAGCTCCTACCTCACTATATGACGATACGTCAAGTATCCTATCATAAGCTCACCGATAGCAACCTACGCATGAAATACTACCTTAAAATCGATTAACGCACATACGATTCACGTTTCCTAAGACGTTCAAGCTTGTTACCGTATAGGAGGTTAGCCAGTTTTCTTAAGTCTAACGTAGATGAAACATTCATCCAAATCACAATCACAACATACACATCACATGATAATCAATAGTTAGGTTTCATTAGATCTAAGCAAACACAAGTTAATTTAGCCTAGCATGTTAAAGGAAAGAAAAGCACAAACATAAATCATACAACACATAGACATATTGTATGGATTGAATGAAGACTTATCTTAGATTAAACATGCAAGTTAGAGGGGTAAAAGTACCCTCTAAGGTCTGTAATACACGAGCTAGGGTTTAACCCTTAAGTTCTCCACCAAGTTCCTCTTTTAAAACAATAAAATTCGTCCTATATATATAGAAAATACGGGCTGACGGCGTCAGCCCAAGGTGTGACGCCGTCACGCCGACGATTAGGGTTTTGTGATGGCCTTCTTGACGTCGTCACGCCGCCTTGTTCCAGATCTGACGGCCTTCCCTGACGCCGTCACCGGACTAGGCCAAAAACTCTCTGGCCCGTCATGAGTAACTTTCAATTTCTTCACTTCATTTGTTCCTGACGTCGTCACGTTGAAGCTTGTGACGCCGTCACCTTCTGTGCACTTTAGGGTCTTTTGAGATTTTGTTGTTTTCCGCACTTTTTCACTCCGAAAACGCCCGAAAATGCTTCTTTTGTGATTTTCTCCTCAAAAGTACCTAAAATGAGAAAAGAAACGACTTTGGGTGAAATCCGATCCAATAATATACGAATTAGGACTCAAACAGACCCCTAAAAACATAACATTTTTCGTCTCATCAAATACCCTTACACTTGAGATTTGCTTGTCCTCAAGCAAATGCGCTTTTATTCCAATTAAAATACAAGTTAGAGGTCATTTAATGCGAACATAAAAGTAATTACAATAATTAGTCGTTCCACTTTACTCAAAATAAGCACGGAGAAAATATACTAACACCTCTCATGTAGTGTTTGGATACTCACATCTCTCGGTTGATAATATGTAAATATAATGTAAAGGAAATGGATAATATTACTCACTACCTGACATAGTAAATAGATTAGCATAGGCTTGAGAGAGGATCGAAACCTTCTCCACTTAGGCGTAAGCACCTAGGATAACTATCAAAGAGGTCTTTACAAAAGGGTTATAACGGGAGGTTTAGGGATATGGAAAAACACGGTTTGGTTGGATAAGGGATAGTTTACTGGTGGCTAGTCAATCATCTTGGTTAGTTACGTATACAAGTGGCGTTGCCAAGCCAAGACTAGACTCAATCTTAAACTAACGAAAACAAAATGAAATAAAAACAAAACATAACTTAGAAATAAAAGATAGGTGCGGATGGTAGTCCGTATGTTTTTATTTTTTTTATTTTTTTTATTTTTTTATTTTATTTTTTTTTGCATACCTTTTTACCCTACCATCCAAAATAATACATCAATGGGGATTAAACTTTCCCCTTACACTTGAACTTTTACATACTTTACATTTACTATTCTACGACTCGTATTGAAATAATCAAAACACTTGGAGTACTTTTTAAAACGTTTTGCACATATGGGGGTAATAAATGATGTTCTTCCCCATTACTCCATAACACTAGTACTTTACCCATGAGTCTCAATCATCCCAAAACAATATGTACAAGATATGACTCGACTTAGCAACAATGTAACCAATTAGATAATTGACAAGGGTTTAACAAATAACAATAATGCACTAAAAATGAGTGCATACAAGGTAGGCTAAGGCGATTTGGTTGCACATTTGGGGGTGGATTGTAAACAAATTCTTCCTTTAAGTATGATGCTTAAAGTTAGAAACGAAAGGATAGGCTCTGGAGGGTGTACTAGGGGTATCGTGTACCAAAAATGGGTACATCGCAAAGGTGTGGGAGAATTACTTGACCAATGTAGTCAATGTAATTATAATACAGGTGTAAAACATGGGTTATCCTAATGCCTCTTATCATGTAGTTAATCCTAATCTACACGAATGTAGTCTCACTTGTGGACTCGGAATGGTCACTGACGCAAGTTCTAGAATCTAAGTACTACCGGTACACACATAAGCATTAAAGTTGAATGCTTCTCTTCCTACCAATTCTAGGGGTGAACCTCACATATTTGGGTGGAAAATTTTTAGTGGTACGGTTTTTGTGCTAGTCATAAATTCTCCTATCCATGAGACGCTTATTAGGACTAAAGTTTCACTCCTAAATAATGTAAAAAATTTTAAATTTGCGCTAAAATTACCCTAACGAGTGTTTCTCTCAGTTTTATTACACAATTACTATCAAACAAGCAAAAATCAAGCATAATGGTATCCTATGAGGTATCATTAATCTACCCTTATTTACCCCCCTTACACTTAAGTTGAACATTGTCCCCAATGTTCGAAAATAAGGAATTGAAAAGATAAAAAGGTTAAAAGAATGAAATCGGATACTCCCCTGATTCGTTCTTTATGCAAGTGAAGTAACATGGTTAGATCCTCCTCCAAGAAAATGAACTATCAAAGCTTCCCTTCCAGTATATGCATCATCTTCTTGTCTTAAATAACCTGTTAAAATGGAAATACTACAAGAAACCTCGCGTAAAATCGGCGGCATTATTCATATATATATAGACGTTAACCTAGAAAGCAAGTAAGATATAATGCTTGTGGAATGAATTTTCTACAGGTTTCCTGGAATTTATAAGATGAGATTTTAACAAACATACAAGTTCCGTTAGAAAACTTAATCAACAAATAAATTCCAGAATTTTACACCTGACGTCGTCAGGTATTAACCCCTGACGCCGTCAGAGTGGTCTGACAGAAAGTTTTAGTTGTGTTTCCGGAAAATTTCTTGGAAAACCTATGTCTTAATTCCTGGAAATTCTGCAGAAAATCATTATGACTCGATACAAGCATTTGACTCTAACAATTACGAGTATGTATGCTTATTATTTATTGTTGTGATTCATGTTTCGATATGTTCTTTTAAACTTATTTAGATTTCCCTTACACTTAACTTTTGCAAAATACCTTTATATGTGATTAAGACGAAGTTAAAAACAAAATAAAGCATTTTTACAATCAAGTTAAATCATGAATCTCAAACAATAACAATAAACATGCATACGGAAACAAATAAAACATAAAAACAAACAAAACAAAGATAGGCATGGGGTGCCTCCCACGAAGCGCTTTTCTTTATTAAAGAGTCTTGTAGCTAGACTCGAGGCCTTGCCTCGTTACGTGACCTCTTGTCCGGTTGTGTACTCCGGACCTAACTCTAGACACTCCTTGTAGAATCCCATTATTTTTCTCATGACGTAGTCTACTCCTCTACGCTTATCCTCTTCATTCCTATAGTAGACCGCTTGCTTATGTTCTTTCTCCAGGTTTGATAAAAGCCGGAATTGCTCTATCTTATATGGCATTTGGTAAGCTATTTCCTCGGTCCCTTCCTTGAATTTAACTATCCCTAGGGATGGGTCATAACTCATCTTAGAGGCCTCAACAAATGGTTTCCCAAACACTACTTGAGTTAGGCAATCATCAATTACCGGTCGAATATCCTCAACTATCACAAAATCGGTGATATAGGTGAAGTTGCCTACGAATACATGAAGTCCCTTGACCCTACCCACAAAATTACTTATATATCGGGTATTCGGCAACATCCTAAATCCTAGTGGGTCTCTTTTTATCAAGTTGTAGTAGGCTCTACTCATGATGTTTATGGGGGATTTAGGGTCTATGTACGCTTTCCATGCATGAAGATGCCCTATGTTGCATGGTATGTTGAGGTTAGATGGGTCACCTGCTTTGATAATTGGATTACCTAGGAAGTGTGGTGTCTCGGGGCTATCAAACAAGTCCTTATGGTATTCCTTCTCTTCGCTAGTGGGCCACCTATTGAAGTATTCAACTTCACTTTCTACGTCATCTACCTCCTTTTTCTCACTCGCCTCGGATTCTACGATCTCAACCTTAGGGTCACTATCGTTCTTATTTTCATCATCCTCTTCCCTAATAATTGGCTTAATAGTGACAACGTTGACAAAGTGGACATTCTTGGATGATGACGGGTCCTTAGTGGGAGGTCCGCTAGTTGTGCTTCTAGTGTCCTTATTCGAGGGTGTCAACACTTGGTTGGTGAGGGCTTTCAACAAGTTGTCGATTTTATTGGTCATCTCGCTTTGTTGTTGTTTGAAATCGGCTTCAAACCTAGACAATCGAGCTTCTTGAGACGCCATAAAATCGGACATCAATCCTTCAAAATCGTGGGAAGGATTGTTGTTGGAGTTGCGGTTTGGGGGTGCACCGCTTGATTGGAAACGGTTAGGTGGGTTGGAAGAGTTGCCTTGAGGTTGTTTCCACCTAAAGTTCGGGTGACTTCTCCAAGAGGGGTTGTATGAGTCACCGTATGTGTTTTGCTCGGGCTTGAAAGTGTACCACTTATCTCCCGCTCCGTCGGTACGCGAGGATGCGTAGTCCGCAAAAGCTTGTTCGGGGAGTTCCTTGCAATCGCGAGTGTCGTGGGGACCTCTACACAATTCACAAGAAGAAGTGATTTTGTTCACTTGGCTTGAAGGTTTAGGAGCTTCGTAGGATTTCATTAGATACTTGACTTGGTCTTCAAGTTCCATGATCCTACGGTCGGAAGTGCTTGAGTTATTCGAAGGCAAGGATATTGCCTTGACCGTTTTGTTCAAATCACGGGGATCGTTCCAACTTTCGTTGTCATAGAGAGCAAGCTCGTCTATGAGTTCCCATGATTCCTCCGCACTTTTATCACGTAGCTTACCACCGGCCGCTTGGTCAATGGTTCGCTTTGTGGAGGGGTTGACGTGGTCATAGAATATTTGGACTTGGAGCCAAAGTTCTATGCCATGATGAGGGACTTTGTGAAGTAGGTCTTTGAATCGGCTCCATGCCTCATAGAGAGTTTCGCCTTGATGTTGTTGGAACATCAAGATGTCGCTCCTAAGTTTGCTAGTTCTCCCCGGTGGGAAAAATTGGGCAAGGAAGAGAGTGGTTAGGTCGTCCCAAGTGGTGATGGATCCTGCGGGTAAGCGCTCAAGCCATTGACTAGCTTGGTCACGTAGAGAGAATTGGAATAGGCGTAGTCGGGTGGTCTCTCGGGTGTCAACACTAAGGTCTATGGAATCTACGATTTTGAGGAAATCCTTAAGGTGTTGATTTGGGTCTTCGGAACGAAGCCCATGGAATGCGCATCCGCTTTGCACCAACCGGATGGTGTCGGATCTCAAGGGTGTCACATTGGCTCCTTGGTTGAGCTCAATGGTGTTTCGATAGCCTTGGTGGCTAGGTCGGGAGTACTCTCCTAAGGTGCGGGCTCTAGGAGGTGGGTTTGGTTGAATTAGGTTGTTGGGATCAAGGATGTTACCACCTTCCATGATGTCGGATGGTAACGGTTACGAACAAAAACACGAAGAAAAAGATAGACTAAAGAGAATCCTAGAAAAATAAAACAAAATCTCACTAGAAAGGAGTCTAGTGAGTAGACCTAATTAAGAATAAAAATTAACCTAAACAATAACTATTCCCCGGCAGCGGCGCCAAAAACTTGATGCGCGTGGATTGCAACACGCACTACGTTTTACCTCTCGAGGGATCTCGAGAAGCTTGCAATCCCCACCAGGCAGTGTACCTGACCGATGTAGTATAGTGTAGTGGCAAGTACCGGGGGATTGATCGTTCTCTCGCAGGGAATAGTGTTCGTTAGGCTAAAGGCTACTCTAATCTAGGTCTAAGGGTGGAGGAAGATTCTTTTTGTATTTTTATATTTTATGAAAGCAGTAAAATCTCTGGTTTTGGAGGATAGGGCGGAATTAGTTGCTAGTCAACTAACCCAAGTTATCTACTTCTAAGCTACTTATATTTTTGTATTTTTTTGGTTTTGAGAAAATCAGTGGTGGAGAATAGTGTTTACTTAGATTTCATTACTCCCTAACTATCTTTTACCATGTAATTAGTATGTTGAGTTTGCGTGGATGACGGGTGTATTCCTAACAAGTCGTAGGGAGTGCGTTTAATTCCCTAACTCCATAAGCTCCTACCTCACTCTATGACGATACGTCAAGTATCCTATCATAAGCTCACCGATAGCAACCTACGCATGAAATATTACCTTAAAATCGATTAAGGCACATACGATTCACGTTTCCTAAGACGTTCAAGCTTGTTACCATATAGGAAGTTAGCCAGTTTTCTTAAGTCTAACGTAGATGAAACATTCACCCAAATCACAATTACAACATACACATCACATGATAATTAATAGTTAGGTTTCATTAGATCTAAGCAAACACAAGTTAATTTAGCCTAGCATGTTGAAGGAAAGAAAAGCACAAACATAGATCATACAATACATAGACATATTGTATGGATTGAATGAAGACTTATCTTAGATTAAACATGCAAGTTAGAGGGGTAAAAGTACCCTCTAAGGTCTGTAATACACGAGCTAGGGTTTAACCCTTAAGTTCTCCAGCAAGTTCCTCTTTTTAAAACAATAAAATTCGTCCTATATATATAGAAAATACGGGCTGACGGCGTCAGCCCAAGGTGTGACGCCGTCACGCCGACGATTAGGGTTTAGTGATGGCCTTCTTGACGTCGTCACGCCGCCTTGTTCCAGATCTGACGGCCTTCCCTGATGCCGTCACCAGACTAGGCCAAAAACTCTCTGGCCCGTCATGAGTAACTTCCAATTTCTTCACTTCATTTGTTCCTGACGCCGTCACGTTGAATCTTGTGACGCCGTCACCTTCTGTGCACTTTAGGGTCTTTTGAGATTTTGTTGTTTTCCGCACTTTTTCACTCCGAAAACGCCCGAAAATGCTTCTTTTGTGATTTTCTCCTCAAAAGTACCTAAAATGAGAAAAGAAACGACTTTGGGTGAAATCCGATCCAATAATATACGAATTAGGACTCAAACAGACCCCTAAAAACGTAACATTTTTCGTCTCATCACCTTTCATCACTAAAACCTTAAACCACCAATGTGAAATGAAAAACCGAGTTATCCTTTGTTCTACCAATATCGAGTCGTCCACCACTTCCATGCCCTCAAAGAAACCAAGAGTCAATATCATACACCTAGTCATCTTCACAATGCGATAACTCGGTTTTTCATTTCATACACCTAGTCATCTTCGCATGAGAAAACCACATGCCACTTCATGCGATCATCTCGCATTGATAGAGAAGAGCTACATGACTTCAAGGATAAAGTTCTTTGTATGCTAATCAACATCCCTAAACACTTCAAAATCATTCAATTTCACAAAGTTCATCGCTTTCACTAAGCTCATCGCTTACATTAACCTACAACCTCCTAAAAACTTCATCGTTATTCTTTATACAATACATTACACAATATGTTGGATGCCCACCTATTGAGGAGGAGAGAAATTCATTCACATATTTGTATTTTGTCAAATTGTATTTAAAGAACATCTACTCATGTTTCTTACACCCTAAAATACCAACACATAGGTACACTTCATTTGGTTAAAGTCAATTCACAAAGCCACAAGTGCTTCAAGCCTTTGATATTTTCTCTTTTTAATATTTCAAGCCCTTTTCACCCCCAATACCTCATAAAGTGAAAAACACATCATATGTTCGACAAAGTTCTTCATCTCTACAACCAACAATCAATGGAGTCTAGGATTATTCTCAAAACTAGGACTTCACAACTTCATTGTCTAGAACACCATCATAGGATCTCATCCTTTTTCTTCCTCGACACATATCATGCACGTCATTGTAAGTGCAAACGATATTTGAATCAAAACTCTCATTCTCAACATGTTGGTCTAATCAACACTCTCGCATCTTATGATGTCATTTTCATTCTCATATAGGTGTTTAGCATCTTATGATGTCATTTTCATCCTCTTATTGTTATCACTTCCTTTCAATTCCATTCAAGCATGCATTATGGCAAGATACATCATCTTTGGTAGATGATAAAGTCATATTCGTTGTTTATCCCTCAAGTTGTGAATTTTAGGATTGCATGAGTCGATATGTTCTATCTTTATCTTTCGATATAGCATTTGCTATACACATGAGTTTCTAATAGTTTTCTACACATCACCACCATCCTCCATCATCACTTTCACTAATCATCACCACCATTGATTAGCGAAAACTACTTTTATCAAACTTGGGTCATCTACCGATTTATCACCGCATGAATCCTTCTAGTAAACCAACACCTACATTAGCACCACTTACTAGTAAACAATCATCAACACTAGTAAACAATCACCAACATTGAGCATTTCAACCTCATGTCTTCATTCTAGGCATTTTTTTTAGGTTTCTATCATATTATATTCAAGTTTTTATTGTAGTTCTTATTAGAAGAATACACCTTATTTTTCTTATGATGGTTTTTCTTTCTACAAGAATGCACCTCATGAGATCTTTGATATCATGGGTCTCTACCTTGAGTGGCTTATATCATTTATATATATATATACATCTTATTTTTCTTTGAGATGAAATATATTGCATTAACTCTTTCATTGTAGGTTCACCATTTTATACGATCAATCGTATATAGCATACTCATCTAAGGATGAAGTTTTGCATCGAGTATTTTTCTTCTTTTATTTTAGGTGCTTCTTGAGACCTTCAAACAAGGAGGAATCTCCATCAAGCACTCATGATGCATCTTCTATACACTTTGTTGTATAGGACACGTTTGTCAAAAAACAAAGCTTATATTATACTAATTTTTGTTTTGTAGGATTCTTCATTCTTGCATCATATACGTTGGTACCCTAGCAACGGGGAGTATTGATCAAGGGGGATTCGATCATACACTAACCTTTGTTTCTTTTGTAGCTTTCTTATCCTTGCATCATATACGTTGGTACCCTAGCAACGGGGAGTATTGATCAAGGGGGAGTTAATCATGCACTAACCTTTGTTTTTGTAGCTTTCTTATTTCTTGTGTCATATACGTTGGGACCCTAGCAACGGGGAGTATTGATCAAGGGGGAGCTACAATCTAAGGGAAACATGCACGCATTCATCTTTATTCTCATTCTTCGACACACTTTTGTGTTTCGACAAAAAGAAAGAGATAAGTCAACATAGTCCAACATGCATTTCATTCATCATGCATTTTTTGTATAATTTTTATGTTGCACAACACTAACCTTGATGTAGGTCAAGGAACTTAATTTGATCCATGGATCCGCTAACAACCTTAGGAAATTGGAGTTGAAGAATTAACTTCACTAGGGATGATGCAAGCTCGCCATTTCGGGGAGAAATTAAGTTAACTCCAAGGACACACCCCTTTTTGTTTCGACAAAAGGGGGAGAAGAGTGTAAACGGAGAAGGAAATGTAGAAGGTGTGTTGCGGATACAAGTAAGTAATACGGACACAAGTAACTTTTTACATTTTACGTTCTATCACGTTTACATATTTTGTCATCATCAAAAAGGGGGAGATTGTTAGTGCAAATATTACGATATTTAATCTATACAGTCTCGTTTGTTTTGATTGATGACAAACGTATAACTTGATACATAACGTAAAATGTACAAGTTACTTGTAATCATACTTTGTCTCAACAAACATTCAACACCTCTCAACGTCTCGAGTCATCGTATGCTACAACACAGGTTCGTACATGTTTGTTATGTAGCATTATGATCAAACCCCTTGACCAACCATTTAGAATGACTAAAATACTTTTAGGGTCTTTAAGTATTTTAGGTGTTAAATAGAATAAATGTCATATTATGTGTCTAGATAATATTAGTAAGTTTACAATATATAAAAATGTGTCTTATAACAACATAAGTACATAAAACATTTTTAGTAACTTATTAAATATTATATAGCTAGCTAATATATTTTTTATACAAGTAATTTACCTTTTTAAGTTAATATATACATTTGTCTAAATGTATTTTTAATAAAATGGAAAACTATATTTGGAAATTATCTTTGTCAAAGATCATTTAAGATGTGTCATAGATTGTAGTTGACTTGGAAACATCTTTGGAAAATGAATTGGTCAAAGAACTTCTATGATGTGTCATAGTCCTTGTAAGTTGACTAGGAAACATATATGTCTTGTCTTGTCAACATTTAGTTTCAAGTATATGCATATGTCTTGTCAATGTTGACTCTAATAGTAACCTATGGTTTTGGAACATGGTTTATAGAACATGGTTTTGGAAAACTTCTTTACTTGTTTTGCCTATAAATAGAAGTTCAAGTTTTACTTAGGATTTTGATGAAAAACCACACACACATAGATATGTAGGAAACCATGTAGAAAACACACATGAGTCACCCTTTCAATAATGATCATAATGCTTCTAACATTCATATTTGTTGTAAGCATATCATACTTCATGATCCACCAAGAAGGTTAAAAGATCTTGAAGTCATCATTCATTAAAGCATTCCAACATATGAAGATTCAAGGGAACTTGACATCCTCAATGATTGAAGACTTCTTATTCAAGAAGTTCATGTAGATTAGTCATTCATATCCATTAGACTTTTATGTCTTGGATCATTATTGTATCATCACAATATAGTTTAGATGGTTTATGTGTTTTTGCCATAAAACACAAGGTTTTTATGTTGGGCCACAAAACATAGCGGGAGTTGTTGTACCCTTGTAAAAGAACTAATGGGAGTGGTTGTACCCTTGGTAAAGAACTCGACATCTAGCTTAGTGTCGGAAATATTGTATAAGCGACGATAGGAGTGGTTGTACCTTGTAAAAGAACTCGGTATCTAGCTTTGTACCGGATAAAGTGTAAGCGACGATTGTAAGGTTTTCTCCGCCGAGAAGGGAGGTTGTTGATCTAGTGAAGTAACTCTCGAGTTGGGTACTCGAGGAGTGGAGTAGGGCGGAGAGGAGATCCGTGACTGAACCACTATAAATCCTCGTGTTTGGTTTGCACTTTCCTTTTACTTATTACTTTACTTTGATGTTTGCATTATGTGATTGTTTGTGTTGTGACTTGTTGATTGTACTTGTGTGATAACATGTTTTAAGTTATGTTAGTCATAAACTACAAGTAACATCTTTCATATTAGAACAAGCTAAAAATGGACATTTGATACAACAAGTAATAAAGTTTTTAAACGGTAACGTATTCCCCCCCCCCCCTCTACGTTTTCACAGATTACTTGAGAAAACATAAAATAAGATAACTAAAGCTTGACATACATCCACACCAACAAACCCCGGGATACGTGAGTAGGCAGTCTAGTCTCCGAGTCACTTTTAACATCAATGACATTTCACTAAGCCCAGGTGACTTCATAGCCTCACTCTTTTCTAAATGCTTTATAAACCCTGTGAGGGGGATACTTGCTACTTGCTTTACTTTAAACCGCATACAAGTATTTTTCTTTGGTTGTTGCACGAGTAAACTATCTGCCACCACTACATAACTAAAATTCATGAATCTAATCGTTTGGGATATTTTACCCACGCGAACGCGAATATAGTTGATAGATCTATTGGAGTTTGACAACTCCCGTTGATACTACATTTTTCTGGATGGTATCAATAAGTACTATATTTGAACCCCACTGAAGGATTAACTTTGGCAAGTTATCCTTCCCATCCTCTCATGGTTGGGTCTGCAGTCCCCATGACCCGGATTGTTAACGTGTGGTTCATGAGCTTAGTGCAATATACCCCCTGTCTGTAGTATTGTACTGATCATACAATACTGACAGATACAACTGTTTAAATACGGTTTCTACTACTCTACATGGGTGTATAACAACGTAGCCCATGCTTTACTAAACTTGTATTCACACCACTACTTAAACCTATGACTCTCACTCAACACCTAGTGTTAACTTTTTAAGCATGTATCCTAGGTATATAGCCGTTATGGAGTTTTGGCAGGAAGCGACACTGAACTCGGAGGACTTTCAACTTTGTTATCATTCAAACACTAATTCACACTTAGATTCACGGGACCTCATCTTAATAAAACTCTGATATTTTTATGAATGATAACTTATTTATAAAAAGGTCTCTTTTCGAGTCGTTTTCTATTACTGTAACTGTGATTCCATGAAGTAATACCCCAACCCTAAATCCGCTGCAAAATGTGAAAATGGGGGTGTTACATAGGTGATGTGATTATGTGTTTCGTTTAAGCCTTGTAAGAACTAAACCGAATAAAATAAAGGATGAAAACAAATATGTTTTTGTTCTTTATTTAATAGATTCGGATATTAAAGAAAATGAGGTTTGACTCTTTATAGATCTATGATGACACTAGTTTAAATAACGTATGATCTTCAAGATCTTTGAATATTTGGATATGATTTGAACAACTCTGAGATCTATTTGTTTGTTTGTAGTTAGTTTATAGTTGGATTAGTTCGTGACAGTGGTGATGCGACAATATTGTTGTTTGGATTTGGGTTGATCGATTAGGATCAGTTCATCATCTTGGTTCTTTTTTTCTTTTAACTTTTATGGACCAAATAATAGTGTTTGGCATTTGGTTGTGGTCAAGTCGAGTCTGCTCTTCTTCATCTTCATTTCTGTTCCATTTGGTAACTTTTCGACCCTATTTGAAATTTTGTAAACCTATTCGAAATTTTGTTCATATTCGAAAATTTTGTGCCTATTCGAAAAATCAGAGTGTATTCAAAAAAATTCAGACTATTCGAACAATCAGAGTCTATTCGAAAAAATCTGAGTCTATTCGAAAAAGTGACTATTCGAAAAATCTATTCGAAAAATCTGGTCAAAAAGGCTATTTGAAAAGTCTATTCGAAAATTTAGGGTTTTGCTATTCGAAAATTTCTTTACAAGAAATTCCGACCATTTTTCTGACGTCTTTTCTGACCTTAAATTACAAACAACTTTTCGGACCAGTATTCCGAGCAATTATTTGACCACAAAATCTCACGGTTTGGTACAAAAAGTAACCTTGAAATACACCAAAACTGATAATATTGATTGTACAACCAGAATATTTGTTTAGTGTAAAACTGAAAATGAAAGTTTATAACTTTTTGACCATCTTTTTTTGTTTCCAAACTGTTGATAACACCAAAAACAATATATATATATATAAACCATGAATAACTTGGTACCACAGATAAAAGATGACAATTTTTGACAAGTGAACTACACAAAATTCAACCAACAATAAAACCTGGGTGATGATACTAATTGTAGGATCGTGTTTAAGATAGAATATTGTGATTTGGGAGGTCGGGGTGATGGAAGAGTAAAGCTTCCATTATTAGTGAGAGAAAGTGTAGAGAGAGAAAAAGGAAACTATGTGTTTTATTGAATAACTAAAATAAAAGGTTACACAATGAGTCTCACCCCTCCATGGAAGTATGGAGGGGTATATAAAGCCTAACACAAGCTTAATTATTGCAATATTACATAACTAGTCCATGTGTTTTGGCTTAACAAGATAGCTAATGTAATCCCGTAAATGTCATTTCATTTACGTGTTATGAGCATTCCCAACAGTTCATCATTTAGAAAAGCCACACACTGAATTACTTGATCTCGCTCAGCAAACAACTCTGTAGTCTCTTCAGCTTCATCATCTTCATTGGTAAGGATCCTGTTGCCAATCAACTAGATCATCTTATTGTAACACATCATCATCATCCATCCATGTCTATAAATCCTCTTCCTTACNAAAGGAAACTATGTGTTTTATTGAATAAGTAAAATAAAAGGTTACACAATGAGTCTCACCCCTCCATGGAAGTATGGAGGGGTATATAAAGCTTAACACAAGCTTAATTATTGCAATATTACATAACTAGTCCATGTGTTTTGGCTTAACAAGATAGCTAATGTAATCCCGTAAATGTCATTTCATTTACGTGTTAGGAGCATTCCCAACAGTTCATCATTTAGAAAAGCCACACGCTGAATTACTTGATGCAAACAACTCTGTAGTCTCTTCAGCTTCATCATCTTCATTGGTAAGGATCGTGTTGCCAATCAACTAGATCCTCTTATTGTAACACATCATCATCATCCATCCATGTCTATAAATCCTCTTCCTTACCACTTATGCTAGCATCATCATCATCATCATCAGTGTGATACATTACACCATCAAACTTATAATGCACAAGCTCTTCCATCCACTGTTCATCTTTAACTTCATTTGTCATCTCTATAGGATCCTGACTTAAATCAAAGTCACAGTCAATCTCAAATAAGAGTTTTCTGAACTAGATTTCATCACTCCACCTTTTTGCCCTTTTTTCATTCATGCTTTCACAAGACCATGGTGGATTCTCACTAATGTCAGAATCAGAGAAAACAAAAATACTATCATTACTACCTTCAAACAATGGTGCTACTTTACTTGTTGAAGGTTCACTTTTAGTTTCAACATCATTTTCATCATTTCCATTCCATTCCAACAACAATAAATTACCCCTATTTCCAGTATCACTAGCTTCCTTGACCTCATTATCCACCACAATTTCCTTAATAACCACACCCTTACCCTTACCTAACATAACCTCCATCATGTGCTTTTCAACTGATGAAACACTATTTTCAATGTACAACTCAATTTCTCTATATCTAGGAACATACTTTAACAGACTAAGCACATCTTGTTCAGACATTAGTGGTACCAATCCTTCATCCAAGGATTTTCCATGTATCCTAAAATGGGAGAACAAACTCCTACCATCGTTGAAACCTAAGTCCTCTAACATTGCATCATACTTGTTTAGAGAAATCCTTCCACTGTCAACAAAATCATACCAATCAATTTATGCAAAACGATATATCCTATATGGTGGTGATGTAAAATATCTACCCTGAAGTAAACTAATGTCTATTACTAAAATGTAAAATAATTTTAATCATACTATGCATGAGAACCTTTATTAGATGGTGTTATGTGTTAAATTACACATACCTTTTACCTAATTTAACAGACCAAAACGACCAAAAACTGACCTAGAATGCCAAATATATGTGGTTTTTGTGTTTGTGATTGTGCAGGTATATATATTGCGAAATTGGACAAAAATCAAGCCAAAATTACCAAAAACGAGCACGAGATACGGAATTAATCAAAAGCCGAGGCCGGGAATGCTAAAAAGTCAAAGGAAAGCTCAAGAAGTCCATTCAAGCCCTTAAAGTTTGAAGATTTGTCAAGAATGGTCCCTGGAAGAGTAATTTTGAGGAAATTATACATCAAGTCCTCCAAGTATTCAAGAATATCAAGAATGACCCTTGGATAGCATTATTTGAAAATGGCAGTTATGGTCCTCATATTTTCAGATTTTACAATTTTGGTCCTTGGAATATTTTTACACTAAAAATCTTTATAACCTTAACCCTTAACTAAAATAAACCCAACACAAATTATAAATCCTAAACCCACTATACCTAAAACCCACCAGGCCCAACAAATACCCCAAGCCCACACCCATCTTTATAACCCGGCCTACCCAAAATATTAATAAAACCCAAAAATCCTTTCCCTCCCCTTTTTCACCCCGTGTTACTATTCACCTTCCCCCCCCCACATCTCACCCCTGGTTAATCCAAAAATTAACCTTGTACCTCATCAAATAACCTAGTACGTTCCAGGGCCTTCTGCCAATATGTCAGAGTATATCCTATCCTAGCCTATGTGGAAAATTTAAGCTCTCTTATTGGCTAGAACCACCTGGAAGGAGATTGAGAGGATAAGAAGGTTCGAATTCAAGAAAGTTCTAGGTGGGATCTAATCCTGAGGACGAGATAAGGCTTCTGGCATCTTCCAAACTGCCTCTCATAGGCTATAAATAGGACCTTCTCCTCATGTTGTATTCGTGTAGAGTCATAGAGTCAAATTAGGGTTCTAGCTTAATTTCAATGTAATGTTTTCCTACTTTCCTAGTGTAATCAGTGTTCTATTTAATAAAAATTAGTTATTTACTTTGCCTTTGTTGTTAATCAGTCTTTAAGAAGTTACTTATAAAGCTCTCTTGGTTCTCATAAGCTCTTAAATTACTGTTTAAAAAAGTCTACTGTAAGCTTTTTAATAATTAAAAACTAGTTTTTGTGTACATTTTATATTAAAAAAAATGTTAATATTAAGGGAACATAAGCTTGGATAAGCTCATCACCCTTCTGATAAGCTCACAAAGCTTTTCCATAGATTGTGTGAGCCTTATCTCTTATTCCAGAAGCATAAGTTCCTTATTGCCCAATTGACACGTAAGTTCCTATTTTGCTTTCCTGCACACTTCTTTATGTTAGGTCACCATATTGTAAACACAAGTATAGAAATAAGATGAGAAATAGAGTTTGGTTGATTAGATTAATATGAAAGGTAAAAGTGCAAGAGTTTTCTTAAGATAATGAAATAACCAACAAGAGATATGAAATACATTGAGTCCTATTTATAGGTGAGGAGTAGGGCAACACACCTATCCTCCCTATCTTTCTAATTCGTGGGCTTTAGGCCCATTGGACGTTTTCTTGGACTCTAAACATAACATGAATAACTTAAATAAGCTAGCAACCTATTACATGTTCTGAAATAACCGAGACTTGATAAATGTTGATAAACTTAGATCCTAACAATCTCCCCATAAAAATCGGTTATGAAGGAGTGATATTCGTCACGGTCATTTGAGGTTGCTTGATGTCATTGTCTTTATCTTAAATTGTTGACTTTCATAGCTTTAGACGTCTTCAAAAATATGATTAGTAGAAATGATTCATCGTTCTTTGTTCTTTATCTTTGATGATGTGATAGTGATCAATTGATGTCGTAATCTGCCATTCGTCACTCTCTTAGACTCCAGTGGATCTGCATCTTTCCGACATGCTTATACATCTTTGATGTTTGAAACTTTCATTCGTGTGTAGCTCTCTTTTCATTGATGAAGATTCTTAGTGTTGACGAACAATCCTTCTTTGAATGTTGCTTTGATTTAGATCGTTGTCTTATCACTTTGTAGATTCTTTTGGCATGGAATCTATCTTTGACTTAAATGTTGCTTCGATCTTTCATGAGAGCTTTCATATTTGTTGAGATGCAAGTATGAGCATGTGGAAGCTGGTGTTCAGGATGGTGGTTGTACCTGCATTGAAACAGTTTGCAATAATACATCCGGTACTTACAGGTTCGGAACTAGAATTTGTCAACA
>LBNU01022596.1:216097-229346 GCA_014162995.1 Artemisia annua
AAAACTTTTGAATTGTTGTCACAGAATTACCAGTTTTATATACAACATTTTGAAATTCTTTAAGCTTATGTTCCAATTCAACAATCTCATCTACGTATGACTTAACTTTTTCTCTGGTTTTGCATTTATGTTCTTTGAACTCAGCTTGACAATTTGACAACTCAGTTTTAGTTTTTAAAATTACTGCATCAAGTTGTGCAATTTGTTGTTTGTGTTCAAACGCTTGTTTTTCCAGTTCAGTAGCTAAGTTATTTTTAGACTCCATAATTTTAGCAATTTGATGTTCTAACTCTTTTTTGTGAAGAAAAGATTTTTGAAAAGCAACTTCAAAGCCTTTTTCCCGTTGAACAAGTTTTCCCGCATTTTCCAGTTGAAATTTATAGCACTCAATATCCCTAGTTAATAATGCATTTTTCTCTTTCAATCTAGCATTAAGCTCTTGACATTTAATATTTTGAGATTGACTAGTCATGAGAAGGGACTGAAGTTCTGAATCTGGACCAGACGAAGGATCAAGATGTTCAACATGAGCATTGTTATCATTGACAGTGTCATTATCCGAATCATCAAATGTGACAACCGGGTTAATTTGATAATCATCAAATATAAATTTTGTGTGCATTTGAGTATTCGTGTGTGTAGATAACAATGATTCATTTTGAACGCCTTGTTCCTTGTTAAATGCAGATGCAGATGGGGAGGCAATTTCATGTATCAGGCATGAGTTAAGATCAGTTACCTGAGATTGACCATCGGTGTCATACACTGGGCCCGAGTCACTTATGCGGAGTTCATGCATGTTGGCCATGAGCATAACAGCAGCTTCCAGATCTTCCATGTCATCATCGGAGTGTGCGTTAGCCATGAAGCTGTTGTCGTTGGCATTCGTATTACTGCAGGCTTCATCTTTGAGAGCAAGGACTAATGCCTGCTTGTGATACTTACTGCCTTGAGTTCGTGGTGTTGGACATGCAGTTGCCAAGTGACCTATCCCATTGCAGTTATAGCATCTGATGAATGTATTCCCTGATTCAGTATTCCCTGTATCAACAATTTCGGCCTTTTTCTGAGGGACACCACCATTGTTCTTGAATCCTCCATTGTTATTAAAACGTTGTCCAGAATTGGAGTTACCCATATAACCACCCGATCCAAATCTTCCGCTGTTACGATTCTGAATTTCAACACGACCATCGTGAATGACAGCTTGATTCCTTGTGTTTGAAGATGTACGAAGACGATTGTTGGACTTGTTTGAGAATTTGTTGAAAGCTTGAGCAATGAGTGCAATACCTTGGTTGAGACTGTTAAAGTCCTCATCATCATCGTCATCATTAGCAATGTGTTGTGAAGACAAGGTGTCATTGTTGTCATATGAAGCAAATTGATTTGCAGGAGGGTGCATTGTGGAATCATAAGATGAGTACTGAGATGGGTTGTTGAGATAAGCCTGTTCTGGATGATAAACATTGTGTTGTAGTAGTGGAGAAGGAACATATGATTGAGCAACAAGCGCCAAAGAGTTTGTAGGTGGGGGTTGTGAGTAATTTCCTCTGAGAGCGCGATCGTTGTCTACTTCATGTTGATGGTGTTTCAGATAGTCATACAACAAACCATATGGTGTCTCATGAAGGTTCTTTGCTTGTCGAACAAATGTCACATACTTCTGCCAATCAGGACCGAGACATCCTAAGAACTTCGTGTTTATAGCAATCTTTGGTAAGATGATATTGTGTCTGTCGAGGTCAGTAATGATGTTCGTGAAGCGGTGATAATATGACTCAAGTGATTCCATTGGCTCAATCATGAAATGTGTGTATTCCATGTAAAGTTTTGACTCCATGTCCTCTTGATTCAATTGAGTACCTTCCATTAGGAGATGAACATGTTCCCACATAGCCTTAGCTGTTTTCTAAGCATCAACACAGCGAAAGATCGGATTTGGTATGCCTTGAAGAATGTAAGTCATAGCATATTCATCTGCTTCTTTGTGAAGTATTTGTTCAGCAGTAAGTTGAGCGTCAGTAAGAGGTCTGTGTGAATCAGGTATTGGTGGAGTAGCATTAGGATTACCAGGGACGAAGTTAGTCGGTGTCACAAACGGACCTTCAGTGATAACTTGTCTCATATATTTGCCATGTGGTTTCTTGAGTTCAAGAAATCTTAGGAATCGACTTGACCACTGAACATAGTTACCGGGTGTGAGCATTGGTGGTGTGTCAAGTGAACCTGCTTCATGTCTTGATTGTTGAGTAGTGATGACTTCACACATTTGGTCAAACCAATGAGTTTGTTTCGATGGTGGTGTGATTTGTTGCATTGGAAAAGGTGGAGGTTGAGGTAGTTGTTGATGTTGATGCATCATGACATGTTGTTGAGAGATCGTTTGTTGATATGAATATGATTGTGTAGGTTGTTGTTGTTGAAGTTGTTGTTGACGAAACATGTGTGTCTGATGATAGGGTTGCTGATGATGAAAGTTGTAATACGGTGGTTGAGACATGATGAAAGACTTGTGTGTAAATGGATCTTGTAGAAGGTATAAGTGTTGTGCCAATTGTCGAAAACTTTCCCAAGTGTGTTCTCGAAACTTTGTAGGTTGAATATCTCGAAAGTTTGTCTAAGTCCAAAGTTCTCGAAAGTTCTGTGTGTCCTCGAAAATAAATCCAAGTTTCACAAAGTTCTCGATAAAATGCCAAATTATCGAGAAATTTTTAGAAAATTTTCGAAATCTTTAAGATTAGAGAAATTAGCAAAGTTCTCGAAAGATTATGAAATGATTTCGAAAAGAACCAAAGATTTCAAAAACATTAAATGATTTCGAAAAGTTTATGAAGTTGTCGAAAGTTTCACAATTTCGAAAAAATTATCCAAAAATTATCGAGATTATACAAGCTCGACAATATCCAACGAGTCGAAGTGTTTTCTTTCTTATACAAGTGAGAAAAGCACTGATTAAGCAACGGAAACACCTTTGGAGCAAAATTCAAAGTTCCCGAAAGTTTGGGGTTTAAGGTTCTCGAAAACTAGTAGAATTTTGGCAGATTTTGTTTTTGTAAAAAGCAAGCCAAAAACACGTTTATAATCCAAGATTCTTGTACAACTAGCCTTAAAATGATGAAATCTTAAAGAAAGTTGCAAACTTGAACCACTTTTCAAAAATTTTAATGTTCTCGAAAAAAGGTACAAGTTGTACGAATCTAAAAGTTTTGAAAATTTTTGAGACTTTGTTGGTTGTTTTAGTTTGTAGCACAAGTTTTGATGACAAAGATGTGATATAAACACGAAACAAACAAGAAAGTAGCAAAATTTTGCAAAAAATAACGAGTAAAAAAGGTTTTTGGGTCGTACAAAACAAAAACAAAAGCATACACCTTCTTCTAGCGATTGATACCACTTGTTAGGTCACCATATTGTAAACACAAGTATAGAAATAGGATGAGAAATAGAGTTTGGTTGATTAGATCAATATGAAAGGTAAAAGTGCAAGAGTTTTCTTAAGATAATGAAATAACCAACAAGAGATATGAAATACATTGAGTCCTATTTATAGGTGAGGAGTAGGGCAACACACCTATCCTCCCTATCTTTCTAATTCATGGGCTTTAGGCCCATTGGACGTTTTCTTGGACTCTAAACATAACATGAATAACTTAAATAAGCTAGCAACCTATTACATGTTCTGAAATAACCGAGACTTGATAAATGTTGATAAACTTAGATCCTAACACTTTAGCTAGTGTAGTTGTAGCTTTTAGCTTATTTTATGTTTGTAATGCTTATTTAGAACTCAGTTAATATTTATGTTTAGTCACTGCATGCTTTAGCTTAAGTGTTTATCTTTACTGCTTCTAATTAGTCAAAGTTGCATTTGTAGGATCTTGTTGCTCTTAGTTGTCTCACTTAGTTCAAGTAGTCTTAATTTTCTTTAGGTAACATGCTTAGATCATAAAATCACTAGGTTATAAGCTACAAAACAGATTTGCAGTGTACAACCATCTGTTAAGGGGTGTTTGGATTATGTAGGTTCTGGTTGTTCTTGTTGTTTTTTTTGCTGGTTCTTTCTGCATAACTCAACCACATTAGACATATATAGGACATAATAGGCATAAAATACATAGATAGAATAGGAAAAAGTCAAATCTCCATCTAAGTCTTCAAATAAGCTAGTATAAGTAATTTTAGGACCTATAATCTTGCACACTGATAGATATTAGTTGCACTTAGGTTAATCACACCTTAAAATAGCTAAACATTACAGTTATATTTAGCTTTGATCACTAGAATCTCATTTTAGTCAAAATATTAGTGCAATCAAAAAAGTCAAAGGTAGTGTAAAATCTGTTGAACAGGCTAGTTCTAGGGATAATTTAAGAGATCATTAGGCTTTAAGATTGCATACTGTTGTTTCTGAGGGTAGTTTGTAGTGTAAGCTTTAACATATTTCACAATCAAGCAATTCCAAAATCATTTGCCTACTAAAAATTGATCTGCAATATACCCTCTTAACCTGTTCTTAAACAGATAGGCAGTTTAGCACATCTGAACTAGGGTCAAATTAGGGTAGTAATTAGGTCTAGAAATTAGGGCTTTTTGGTTTTTAGAGTAGTCTGCTAGGTAGTCTTGCATTTGCCCCCCTTAGGTTTCCCTTTTTAGCTTATTAAGTAGCTTATAAATCAGCTTAAACTAGGGAACTTAGGCTTATCTTTCTGTTTTTAGAATAGACTTCCATTATGCTTATTTGGCCTTTTCATTGTGCTTTTCCAGTTAAGTTGTGCTTTAATAAGTTAGTAGAACCTTCTGTGAAAATTTGGTGTGATTTGGTTAAGGATTGCTTATAAATAAGCTCTTATCAAACTGCTTATTCTGTCTAAAACAGCTTATTAGGGTTAGTTTTTAAGAAATTTTATTTTTCTTAGGTTTTTAATAATATTATAGATTTTCCTGAAAAATTTCATAATTATCTAAGGTCATTTACTATTTCTTTTAATTAAAAGTAGTTTTTAAGTATTTTTAAATCATTTTTAATTAATAATAAATCATAAAAAATAAAAAAATATTTTTCAGTTTTAAAATTATTATTAGGTTATTTTAAAATTTTAAAAATTACATTTTTATTTTTCTAGCTTATTTAATAATAAATAGTATCTTAGTATATTTTAATAGTTAAAAATAGTTTTTAATTAATAATAATTAAATAAAAAGCCAAAAAAATATATTTTCTTTTTCCTAAAATTTTCTTTTGTCTTTTAGAACATAGAAAAATCATTTTCATCCCCGTAGGAGTAGTAATTCCTTAAATTCACTTTTTACTTTGCGCGTTTACGTTTATTTTACGTTTTTAGTTTTAATTACGTGTTAGGCTTACGTGCTTTCTTATTTGTGCATTTTTAATTACTTGTAGCTTAATTGTAGCTTAGGGTTCCCCATAAACCCTCACATTCACTTCACGATTCTCGATCACGAACCAACGAGCTCCATTCAACCTTCGTTGGGGAAACACGACCCGGGGATACATATTTACCCGTGCTATCCTCGGAGATATACTATGTATATATACTATATATATTGTGTGTATCAATCTTTTGGCGCCGCTGCCGGGGAAGGTTGAAGTGAATTATGGTTTTCGTTTTTAAAATCGTGTTTTGAAAAACCTTCCTTTTTGTAAATATTTTCTTATATAAAAAGTAAAAATCAAAAATACGAAACACTTTTCCTAAGGTGTTTACAAAATACCAAAAACAAAATAAAATCCTCACTCTCCCTCTTGAGAGGTTGTAAACCAAATAAATTCGAACGCAAAAAGAGATAGTGAAGTTAAAAGTTTTCGGATTACTTTAATTCTACAACCGAATAACCGAGGTAAAGGTAAGTTTGACATTAAATTGTCGAGCTGGAGATGGAGGGTTTTTAAGCATCTATGGAGCANATATATACACACACTATATATATATTGTGTGAATCAATCATTTTGGCGCCGCTGCCGGGGAAGGTTGAAGCGAATTTTGGTTTTTGTTTTTAAAATAGTGTTTTGAAAAACCTTCCTTTTGTAAATATTTTCTTATATAAAAAGTAAAAATCAAAAATACGAAACATTTTTCCTAAAGTGTTTACAAAATACTAAAAACAAAATAAAACCCTCACTCTCCCTCTTGAGAGTGTTGTAAACCAAATAAATTCGAACGCAAAAAGAGATCGTGAAGTTAAAAGTTTTCGGATTACTTTAATTCTACAACCGAATAACCGAGGTAAAGGTAAGTTTTTAAGCATTTATGGAGCACCTTTGCCCTCCCGCCTGGCTGCGCGTAGATTTGAAGGAAACGATTCCGTTTGACGAATCGATCACAAAAATATTGAGATATATAAACAAAAGAAAAGAACAAAAATATTGTGATTTCAATTTTCTTATATATATTGCCGGGGTGAATTAACCCTTTTACCCAAAAAATTTTCTTATATATAAAAAAAACCCAAAAATATTGTAATTTCAATTTTTGTCCAAAAATTATATAAAAACCAAAAAGATTTTCTTTTCAAATTTGTTTTCCTTTTTCTTTTTACTTTGGTTTCTTTTTAGTGTATGCTCACACGTTCACGGTCGAGATTAATCGATAAATCTCCGACCATACCGACTCAACACTATCGTAGACGTCGTAAACGAGCTAACAGACCCGAGATACGTACTCTTGTTGAAGCAACCATCACCGAGATGGCCGCGGATCAACGTACTATGCAATAGTTGCTCGAATGTCCCACTGATGGATATGAGACGCAATCGTTTTACCACCGATACTTTCCGATAATTTTGAACTTAAAACCGGTTTGATTCAACTTGTCACATCAAACCAATTTCACGGTTTTGAGAGGGACGATCCTCACGCACACATCCGATGGTTCAATAAGTTAACTTCGACCATGAAATTTAAGGATGTCCCTCACGATGCTATTAAATTGATGTTATTCCCATTTTCACTCGAGGGGGCAGCCCGGATTTGGCTCGAAAAAGAACCCCCTCGTTCCATCACTACATGGGAAGAACTCATCTCGAAATTCGTTAATCATTTCTTTCCTCCGTCTAAAACGACTAATCTTAAGAATGATATAACCAATTTCCAACAAAGTTTTGATGAGAACTTTGGTGAGGCATGGGAACGTTTTAAGGTTCTTCTTCGAAAATGTCCTCACCACGGTTTCTCCGAATTGCACCAAATCGACACGTTTTATAACGCTTTGACTCAAAATGATCAAGATTCTTTAAACGCAGCCGCCAGTGGTAATATCTTGAATCGTACGCCAAGGGATATTTTAACGATCATCGAGAACAAATCTAAGGTTCTGACTTCTTGTAACAAACCGAATGTTTCTAAATTGACTTCTTTTACTCCTTCTTCTTCATTGGTCCAATCATCGTAATTGGCCGAACTTACCGATGCTATTCTTTGTATGGTGAAAGAGTTTAAGCTTCAGAACCAGAAACCCGAGCCCGTTAAAGCCGTTACTGAAAAATGTGTGATTTGTGGTGGTCCCCATCCATATTATGATTGTCAAGCCACAGATGGCCAAGTTTATAATGCTAACGTAGCAGCCGCAAACTTTAATCAAAACCAAGGTTTTCGTACTCAAAACAACCAAATGGGGCCACCCGGGTTTCCACCCGTGCAAACTCATCAAAACCGTTATCCTCAAAATAACCAAGGTTATCAAAACCAAGGTTACAATCAAAACCGTGGAACCAATTTCAACCAAGCTCAAAATTATCAAGCCCCTCCACCACAACAAGTTTATCATCAACCACCACAACAAGTACAACCTTCTCCCGAGCTTGCAAATTATATGAAATCAAACGATGTTAGCATGCGAGCTATGCAAAATCAAATCAACAAAATGAGGGTTGAACTTAAGAAAGAGATCGACACGACCATGACTCGACAAACGAATGAGCTTAAGCAAATGATGAGTAGTTTTCTTCAAATGAATCAACCGTCGACGTCTAGTTCTCTTCTGAGTAATACAATTGCTAACCCGAGGGGTGATTTGAAAGCAATCACAACTCGAAGTGGTGTTTCATATGATGGACCCACGGCTCCGACTACCTCGTCTTCTCTTCCTTCTAAGGTAGTCGACCGTGAGACCGAGGCGACAAAGGACCCGGTAATTCCTAATAATAACGGAAGAACCAAAAAGGTCCAACCTCCAGTTGTTCAACCATCCAAATCCAAAGAAATTGAGCCCGAAGATGCTCTTAAGTTGAGATTCCGAAGAAAAATCCGATGCCGTTAATTCCTTATCCTTCTCGACTTAATGATCAAAAGCTCCGTGAGAAAACGAACCACCAAATGGAAAAGTTCTTTCAAAATTTTCAAGATCTTCGATTTGATTTAAGTCTCGCGGATGCTATTCTTTTAATGCCAAAATTTGCGTCTATGATCAAAAATTTGTTGAATAATAAAGAAAAATTGTTTGAAATGGCCAAAACCCCTTTGAACGAAAATTGTTCGGCGGTTCTCCTTAAGAAGCTTCCCGAAAAGCTTGGAGATCCCGGAAAGTTCCTTATTCCGTGTAATTTTCTGGGGATGGTTCAATGCTTCGCCTTGGCCGATCTTGGTGCTAGCATTAACCTTATGCCAAAATCCATGTGGAAGAAATTGTCTCTTCCCGAACCTACTCCTACTTGCATGACCCTCGAGCTTGACGATCGATCTACGTCTCGCCCCATTGGAATCGCCGATGATGTCATCGTCAATGTTGAAAAGTTCCATTTCCCCGCCGATTTTGTGATTGTCGATTTTGATGCCGATTCACGGGTTCCTCTCATTCTCGGTAGAGGTTTCCTAAGGACGGGCCGTGCTTTAATTGATGTTTACGATAAAGAAATCACTTTGCGAAATGGTAATGAAGCCGTCACGTTTAATTTGGACCAAACATCGAGATACTCCTCCACCGATGATTGCATGTCCGTTAACCGAATCGATATTATTGTTGAAGTTTCGGAGGAGTATTCTCAAGAACTTCTCGGTTTTTCTCATGATGCTTCAAGTGGCAATCCCACTTTTTCTTCTTCTCAACCTATCCTTTCCGATACTTCCCCTTCCCTCACTCCGTTCGAGGGAAGTGATTTCAACTTGGAAGAGATCGAGACTTGTCTTTTTAATGAATCAATTTCACCGGAAATTGATCAGTCTGATATCGATATTGAGGGAGATATTCTTTTGCTTGAAAAACTTTTGAACGAAGATCCGTTTTCGCCTATCCCTCCAAAAGTCCTTTACGTTAAAGAAGTTAAGGAAATTAAGCCGTCTAACAAAAATCCTCCGGAGCCCGAGCTCAAGGATTTACCTCCTCATCTTGAGTACGCTTTCTTGGAAGGGACCGACAAATTTCCCGTTATCATTTCTAAACACCTTCAAGATTAGGAGAAGAACCTTCTTGTTGATGTGCTTAAGAAGCATAAGAGTGCCATCGCTTGGCGTATTTCCGACATCAAGGGCATAGACCCTCGTTTTTGCACTCATAAGATTTTACTTGAAAATGTTTCTAAGCCGTCCGTCCAACAATGGACCCACGGGGGGACATCATGGTGCAAATTACACCGCCAAGAAAGTTTTTGATTCCGGCTTCTATTGGCCGACGATATACCGTGATGCACAAGACTTGGTGAAGTCGTGTGACTCTTGCCAACGTCAAGGAAAAATTTCACAACGAGATGAGATGCCTCAGAATGCGATTCAAGTTTGTGAAATCTTTGACGTTTGGGGTATTGACTTTATGGGACCATTCCCGTCTTCTCGAGGGAATAAGTATATACCCGTGGCCGTCGATTACTTGTCAAAATGGGTTGAAGCAAAAGCGCTCCCCACCAATGACGCCCGAGTTGTGGTTAAGTTTTTGAAGAATCTCTTTGCCCGATTTGGTACTCCTCGTGCTATTATAAGCGATCGCGGTACTCATTTTTGTAACGATCAATTTGCAAAGTTATGCTTAAGTATGGAGTTACTCATCGTCTTTCTACCGCGTATCATCCGCAAATGAGCGGTAAAGTTGAGGTTTCCAATCGTGGTTTAATACGTATATTAGAGAGGACCGTAAATGATAATCGTGCCTCATGGGCCGATAAGTTAGATGATGCTTTATGGACTTTCCGCACCGCTTACAAAACCCCCATCGGGTGTACTCCTTACAAGTTGGTGTATAGAAAGGCTTGTCATTTGCTCATTGAATTAGAGCACAAAGCCTACTGGGCCTTAAAACATGCTAATTTTGACCTAAAAACCGCGGGTGAGCACAGAAAAGTTCAATTAAATGAGTTAAACGAACTTAGGGATCAAGTCTACGAAAATTCTTTGATCTAAAAAGAGAAAACCAAGAGGATTCATGATGCTAAGATCAAAAACCACGTTTTCAACATTGGTGATCAAGTCCTTCTTTTCAATTCTCGATTGAAGATTTTCTCGGGCAAACTCAAAACCCGTTGGTCAGGACCGTTTACCGTCACCCATGTTTTTTCTTATGGCACCGTCGAGTTAGCTCAACCCGGTGAACGGTCATCGTCTCAAACATTACTTCGGAAGGGACATACCACCCATGGTTGTCCCAGATCTCCAAACTTTCCCCAAGGACAATTGAATTCGGGGATCGAGTCAAGCTACGTGACTTGGTAATCAAAAAACCAAAGCGCTTCGTGGGAGGCACCCCATGCTTAACCTATCTTTATTTCTATTTTTTTTATTTTCTAATAAGTGACGTGAGGAGGGGCGACCTCTCCCAAATCTCGTGTTTCGTGGTTGTTTATGTATGTTGGTATGTGCTTATTCACATACCTTTTATTCACCATTTTCAGACCTTAAAAAACCAAAAACTAACGTTAAACGCCAAAGATATCGTGTTTTTGTGTTTGTGATCGTGCAGGGACGGATATTGCATAAATGGCACAAAAGTCAACCAAAAAGCCTAAAACGAGCACGAGATGTGGAAAAGTGTCAAAAAGCCGAATCAATGATGATATCTACTCAAGAAAAGCCCGTGATGACAAAGTTATTTCTTAAAGGCTCAAGAAAACGAAAGATATGCTTAATCGAAGTTCAAAGCTAATTATTACGATAAGCTTCATAAATTCGAGCAAGATATCACTTTTACATCTTTGAAGACTTTTAGAATACACGTCAACACAAGCCTCGAAGTTACAAGAGTTTACATTTAGTATTTAAGACGTTTAGTAGCTTTGTAATGTAGTTCTTATGTTATTTTCATGACTTGTAAAAGTCTAGGGGGCAAAGCGTACACGAAGGCAAACATGCAAACCCCCTAGCTTGATAAATATCTTTGGATGGCTTCATTTGTAAGCATTAGTTTTAGGATTAGGAGTAGGGGTAAGGTAGAGTAGGTTAGCTTATTTTTATGTATTAGCGTAGATTTATTTTCAATGCAAGCTTATTTTATGTCTTATTTCTAGCTTATTTTATGTTCTTTACAAGCTTTCTTTTACAAGTCTTTTAATCTTTCAAGCTTATTTACATGTTCTAAATATTTCTTAATAGCTTTTATAAAAACTTCACCACCTTTGCATGAGAATGAAATTCGTGGGGAAGTTATTTTGTTTTCGAGCTTATTTTGGTGTCGTAGCTCATTGGTAGCTTATTTACGGTCTAAAAACTAGTTTTCATTTGAATCCTTATTAGTTTTATTTAATTTCTGAAAGTTTTGTTACGTATAAAAATATTTCATTTTCAAAAATCTAAGATAGCGAGTATGCAAGTTAGGGTATAGCGAGTATGGAGTTAGGGTTTAGCGAGTTGGGTTTAATGTTTATAGCGAGTATGGTTTATAGATGAACTTAGCGAGTATGAGATCTAGAGGTTAGCGAGTTTGGACCAAGTTTTAGCGAGTTTGGTTCTTAGGTGCCTAGCGAGTATGGATTTCAAGACCCTAGCGAGTATGGATTTCAAGGGCATAGCGAGTATGATTAGTCTGTAGGGTAGCGAGTATTGATTTTTGTCCAAGTTCTTTTTCTTATTTCGTTTTCCTTTCCAAGTCGAGTTAGACTTTTATTTCACCTCATCGTTCTTCGAGTGAGGCTTTTATTTTCTTAAATCTAAATGTTATGCTGTCGAAATTTTCTTAAAATCTTTTTAGTGTCGTTTACTTATTTAAAGTCTTGCGTCTTTTACTTCTTGGTTTTAAACTTTAATTACTTTTAATGATTTACAAGTCTTTAATTTCTTTTTCGCTTTACGTTTTTAATATGAGTCTCGAGTAGTTTTTAAAACGTGTTTGCTTAGCAATTCGAGTTTGTGAATTTAGTGAGAGCGTTAAACGTTTGTGATAAATAATCGAAAGATTACTTAGACGTATGAGTTAATTATTCGAAGACGAAATCTTTGGTAACGATTAATTCACTCGTCTTGAGTTAATATCTTTTCAAAAGATTAATCCAACAACTAATCTCGAGAAAAGAGAATAACTCGTTGCAAACTTTTACCTCAAGCTTAAAACTATTCGGTGCTTTTGCAAACAGACATTGTCTTTTATTTCATACACGTGTTTTCATTACTTTATCGGCTTTTCATTTTACCGTTTTCTTATAGTCGCTTTATTATACATGCTTCTTATTGCTGTTTCTTATTTCATGTCGTTTTACCGCTCCTTACTTTTTAAATTGTCGTTGTAGTGTAGACAAACCAAAACCTTCGTTTAACCAATTCATCACAACATAGCTCACGGGTGCTTGTGTGACGAGACCATATTCAAACCTCGTTGGGACAACGATCCGTGGTTTACAAGCTGCTTGCTAGACTTTTACGATCAATTTTTGGCGCCGCTGCCGGGGAGCGGGTTGATAAGTTAGTCGTTCGATCGTTTGAGTAATGTGTTTTGAAGATCCTTCTTTCGAGAAGTTAACGCTTTTGTAAACATTTCAAAAATATAAAAATATAAAAACACAAAAAAATATTTTGTTTCAAATTTGTTTTCACTTTTGATTTCCCACTATTCTAAAACCAAAATCCAAAAAGATTTCCATTTCAAATTTGTTTCACTTTAACTTTCATTTTCAAACATAAAAATCAAAAAAAAATTTATTCTCCTATCTTCTATCATGGCAGTACACGTTCTATGAGGAGTTGCTCAAAGATTCCGGTCATCTTGAGAAGGCCATCGGTATACCCCACCGATTTTAGCAGATGAATATCGAATTAACGTCGGATGTTACTTGATTCATTGAACCTTTCTTTGGTTCCGAAAATCCTCTTTTTTT
>LBNU01022596.1:229688-265928 GCA_014162995.1 Artemisia annua
CCTCTGCGCGCTCCAGTTCAGCCTTGGAGCTCAGCTGCTCAGCCTTAGAGCTTGCTAACTCAGCCTGCACAGACGCCAACTGCGCCTTCAGGCTGGTGATCTCCTCCTCATACTGGGAGCAGCTACTCTCACCAACGTAGCTCGCCCTCGCCTGCGCCACCAGCTCAGCCTGGCGTGCGGTGATGGAGGCCAGCTCCTCCATCACAGAGTCAAAGGGCCTTGACTCCTCCCCAATATCCATAGGCAAGCCCCCATCCAGAAAGGGACTCACCTTGGGTGACACACTCCGATCTAGTGCGCCAGTGTCCTCCACATGCTGTTCACTGCACAAAGGATTAAGAAGAAGTGTTAGCGTATGAAAACAGTCAAGCATACACAAAATTCTAAGGGATTGCTAAAAAATACTTACATAGGGGGAGGAGACGCAGCTATTTCCTTCTCCACCTCAGATGTGGACGCGCTCTCTTCCAACTTCTCAACATCCACACTGCAAGAACAAAGAGATTAAGTTAGGAATGATCTACGAATTGACAGAATCTTATAAACAGATGAAAAGGTACTTACTCTATCGGCGCACCTATGAAAGATGCACCTTCCCCAGCCTCAGTGCGTGGCTTCTTGGAAGCCCCCTCGCCACCACCATCAGACTCTCTCTTGCGCCTCAGCGGTTGGATCTCCTCCATTTCTTTGTAAGACGCGTGATCCGCGCTATACCATCCATCCAGGGGGCACTCATCCCTCGGCAAGGAATTCCGAGTATAAAACTCGAACTCGTGGTGGAAGACGACGGAATCAACCTAGAAAAACTTATCTCGCCAGTGGCGCAGAGAGTCCACCCTCTTCGTGTAGCACTGAAGTTCACCCTTGCGCTTCGCAAAGGTGATCCATCCATTTAACCACGTCGTGTGATAGAACGCGCGGAATAAATGGACGGTGGGAGGGATCGCTAACAATCGGCAGTTCACCTCAAAATTGGATATCTTGGCAGCGCCAAGGGGGTGCAACTGCGAGATATGGATAGAATAGTAGATGAGTATATCACTCAGGAATACGGATATGGGGACGCGCTGATTCGCATACTCGAAAAAGCGCGTGTATACCCCCACCTTCCCAAAGGGGAAGTCCGCAATGGTATCATTGGGCTCGGGCACCACCGGGTGCATGCCCAAGGGAATATAATAGTCTGAGGTGAACTGCGTTAGCTCCTCCTCAGACATATTGGAATGACAGTCACGCAACTGGATAACCATTATATTGATACACTAAGCGCACGCGCTGATTACCTAAATACTTCGCAGTTTGTTCGGAAAGAAGTTAGAAAGCTTTTGGAAATGGAGAGAAAAGGTTTTACTGTGGTAATCACAGTAAAAATGGGGGTGGTTATATAGTATTCCACCCACCACAGATGAACGACACGTGTACCCCACTAACTCGAATCGTGTGGTTAGGAACTGAAACGGTACAGGACACGTGGGTAGCCTCTCCACTTCCCGAGGTACCTAAATTGCACTTTTTTGGACTAGATACATCCTATGTGGGTTTTTGGCGGTTTGAATTCGAATATTCCCGCGTACGCGTTGGGAATATTTTTGCTGTAAATGTTAGTCTAGTATCCGCAGGTTTTACCCTGCGCACACTAGACTGGGGGACATGATGACGTATAGTCCTCCATCGGGTCACGAACCCGATTAGTAAACATTACTAACATTTGAGCCCACCACGCGTGGGCCGCCTTAACAATAAATGGACTACCATTTAGACGGTTTGGGCCTACAAGGCCCAAGCCCAATAACTATTTATAGAATTGATAAGGATATCTCCTAATGATGGAGTGTATATCAAATACCCGCGATACGCGGGACACATCGAAGAGTGAGGAACACGTAACCTTATCGGTTACGTGTGTATAAATAGGGCATCATAAGCTCTCGTCCAAGGTACGATTTACAAAACCCTAAACTCTTCACAACCCTTAATTTGATTACTTACTCTCACGCCGGAGGATAATCGGGGGAAATAATCCCTCGATAAGCCTAACGGTGTCTGTTGTTTTCTTAGTGCGCAGGTCTCAACAGCATTAAGATCTAATTGGTACGAGAACAGGAACCCAAACAAGGAACGCCCGACTTTTGTATCAACATGTGATAGATAGTATGAATGGGAAATATAGGATTTCTCAAGATCTATGTTGGCAGTATTGAACATTATGTAATTTTATTTTGAATTACTAGCTTTAGAACCCTTACACGTACGGGGTTTGGGCAGATAATAACGGGTAATAATATTTCAATAACTGAACTTTCGATAGATAGTATAACGGGTAATAATATTTCGATAATTTTGTGTTGAAATTAAATATTGGTATTGTAAACTCTGAGATTTTGTTATAATATTATGTAAAAAAAATTATACTCATATATTTATAAAACACGTGCACGCGCGAGTTTTACATAAATTTTTCATTATGTATTGAGATCAATTAAATATTTTGTGTAGATTTTTGTTGCACGAATAATGTGACTTTGTTTAATGGCATGGTGCTTATGATGATGTTGTTTAGAGTTAACTATTTATATCATGTTCTAGACATTATGTGTATTTAGTAGCACGTAGCGATCCTTGAAAAAATATGCGTCTTTGCTATGTATACTATCTCATGTATTTATTTTCATCTCACAGTAACTCGTGAGCTCGTCCCTTCATTTCGATATTTATACTCATGTTAATAATAAATTTAGCCGTATTTAAATTTTAAACCCGTATACGCGCGGGTTAAACTTATAAAAAGTAATAACATGAGTCGTTATTGAATGTAGACAGTTAAAGAAGATATTTTTTTTCGGATATCCTTACTTAATCAAATAAAAAGGAATAACATGAGTCGTTCGTATATGTATAATCTCACGTATTTATTTACATATCACAGTAACTCGTGCTTTCATCTTAATATTTATAATTCCGTGCATATATATTAATTCAATATATACTCATAATAATATTCATAAATAACAATAACATATATGTTGTATTTTTTCTAAAATATAAAAGGTATGGTATAAAGTTACGAAGTATTTATTAAATTTATAAAGTTATTCAAAAACATGGAAATATTTAAGTTGATATAATTTATATAAAATTTAACTTAGCCTCTTTTTTTCAGTTTTTTTTCTTTACAACAAATGTTTTTATGCATATTTATTTTGTTAGATGAAATTTAATTGAGTTTGACCCAATTGAGCCAATTTTGACTCTTATTGGCCATTAAAAATGTTGTATTTCACATACGTGGCAAAATCAATCTCTCCCATTGATCCAATTAAAAACTCATCAAAAATTTGATTATCCATTTATTCTCTTGTTACAAAAGATATATTGCATTACTAATTCAAACGATTTAATATGATAGTTCTCAATATAAACTGTTAGAGATACCATAAATAATCCAAACTATATTTTCTAAAGTAATTATTTTTAAGCAACTTTTGAGTACTTATTTTTAGATAAAAGTACAAATAGATAAAAGTACTTATTTTTAGCTATAGCTTTGCTATAAGTAAAGGAGTGGGTTTCAAATAGTTTCGCGGCTCCCCGCTAATTTATTGTAAATCCTATGAGTTCTAATAAAGTGATGTTTAGAAATAATAATAATAATAATAACAACAACAAACAATATATATATATATATATATATATATATATATATATATATATATATATATATATATATATATATATATATCCAACCCCTTACAGCATAAGCAAATCTTAAACATGTTTTCTAAAAGATAAAAACTTTCTATGACTTTTTAGACGAATGATCTATAGTTTGACCCAGTATCATCCAAACTCAAATCGGATAAAATTTATTATTACTCCGTATTATTATTATTAGAATCTTAATAGATGGACCTAATCTTTACAAAGTAAACAAGATTGAAAAGGAAATACGGATCTATGACCGCCGGTACCTCCCACCGGTAACCCCACTCCCACCCCACTCCCACCGCACTCCAATCTCTCTTCCCCACTCCAACCCCTCTTCCCCACTCCCACCCCACCCTCACCCTCACCCTGATCCCAAAATCCATCATCTACAACTGAGTGCTTCGGATCAGAATGGCGAATAAAAGGTATGATTATGTGGATCGTTTTAATTCTCAGATTTCAAATGAATCCTTATTAGCGAGACTGTCTTGTAACGTTTATGTTACAAATTTTCCTTCGCATTTCACTGTGAGGGAATTAAGGAATGTTTGTGAGCGATTTGGGATTGTTTCTGATGTATTCATCGCTAAAAAACTATCTAAGCTTGGTAAGCATTTTGCGTTTGTGCGGTATCTTAAGGTGAATAATGCTCAACCAATTATTGATGGCCTGTGTAATACTAGGATTGGGAGGCAAATTTTTTTTGCTAATATAGCACGTTTTGATCGTAAAGACACATCTGTGCCCGCGGCTCAAAACAAAATGCGTACACGTGTCGGCATACAACGTAAAGGGGATGGGTAATTCTGGGGTGAAGTACGCTAATATGACTAAAGGACAACACACATATGTGAATTCTCATCAAACAAATGACGAGTCAGTTGTTGTTCTGGACAGAGGATGTTTGAAAGACATGGATGAGTCTTTGACTGTGTTTGCATGTGCAAAGGAGTTTAGATCACTTACTAACATGAGATCAATTTGTAAGAATGAAGGGTTTCATAATGTAAAGCTCAAGTATCTTGGTGGTTTCTGGATATCAGTGGAATTTCAGGCCATTGAAACGTGTGTGAAATTCCAGAACCATGCAAGTATCCGGTCTTGGTTCTCTTCTATTGTTAAGCCAACTAAGGAGTTTCATATTGCTGAACGTGTGGCATGGATAGACGTCAAAGGCATTCCGTTACACGCCTGGACTCATCAAACTTTTAAGAAAATTGCATCGAAATGGGGGGAACTTATTTACACAGTGGACTCTACAGGAACAAAAATGTATAGTGCTCGCCTATGTATTAAAACGAAAGTTGAGACGCTGATAGCAGACTCTTTCAAGGTGGATGTGAGAGGGTATGTTTCAATGGTAAGGGCTAAAGAGATCACTGGTTGGATGATGGAATTTCTTGAGGATTCATCTAGTATGGAATTTAGACAAGGGGGATATGGAGGTTCCAAATGGTATTGACTAAGAAGTGGAGGATAAATGTTGGGGGGATGATGATGAAGAAAGGGTGGAAGACTCTTATTGTAGGGCTCCAAAAAATCAAGAGTGTTTGGATGAATTGTTATCTGAGGATCCATTTGATTTAAATGATCTCATTAAAAAGACCACATCTAAACCGGGGAATGAAGATTCCAGTGACCCGGTTTTTCCACCAGGCTTTACACCCATAGAGGAGAGGAAAAACAAGTTGGAAGAAGATTGCTCGGGAAATCAAACGCAATATGATGATGGTGCTTCAGTCAATAATAATTCGGGTGAGCCGAGTAAATTCTCAGACAAGAATGAGGTTGTATCAAAGGAGGTACAGGACACCACCATGCCTAATGATGGGAGGTGGAATGATGTTTTGGAGAAGCAATGTGAACGGACTTGTGATGGAATTGGGTGCGATGAGCTTCTTAATGTGGGGTCAACACGAGATATGGATATGGTTGGAGAGTCACAATCGTTAAATAATGATTCAGTAACTAAACCGAGAATAGTAATTGAAGGGTTTTCGATGATTGATAAATTCAATGAGGTTATTGAGTTTGGTCACGCAATGGGGTTTGATATGAAAGGTTGTGCGAAGGATATAAAGCGTATCATAGCATCGATGGGAGGAAACGATGGATCCAAATGAATATTTTATCTTTAATCATTCAAGGTATAGGTAGAAAGGCGAAAAAAATGGGTTAGGGAGTTATGTGTGAAACATGGTGTTAAATTTTTAGCTATTTAGGAGACAAAAAAAGTTTTGATGAGTTGTGTCGCGGTTAGATCTTTGTGGGGTAATTCGTTTTTTGATTTTTCTGTAGCGTCATCGATAGGGAGATCAGGGGGAATTCTATGTGTGTGGGATAAAGGTTCCTTTATTAAAGACAGAGAGATTATTTGTTCCAACTTTGTTGCTTTGGAGGGTACATGGATATCATCTAATACAAAGGTGCTTATTGTTTCAATTTATGCTCCCCAAGAGCTTGATGCTAAAAAAGTGTTATGGGATAGATTGTCAAATATGATAAGAAATTGGAGCGGAGAGGTGATCCTCATGGGTGATTTTAACGAGGTTAGATGGGAGCACGAGAGGTTTGGCTCGGTGTTTAACCGAGTTCAAGCTAATCACTTTAATGACTTTATATCTCAGATGGAGTTGGTTGATGTTCCTTTGGGGGGCTATACGTTCACTTGGTCAGATTCATCAGCTTAAAAAATGAGTAAGATTGACAGGTTTCTAATATCCGATGGATTGCTATCCATATTTCCGCAGTTATCAGGGTTAATTCTTACCAGACATTTATCGAATCATAAATCTCTTTTCTTACAGGAAGCGCATTTTGATTATGGGGCAACACCATTTAGATTGTTCCATTCCTGGTTATTGGAAGCGGATTTTGCTGAGGTAGTGGAGGATAACTGGAAACATGATGGAGTGGAGGATATAAACGCGATTGTGAAACTAAAAAACAAGCTAAAATCTCTTAAAAACCGATTGAAAATTTGGAATAAATCCAAAGTTGATGAGAGGTGCAATTCAAAAAAAATGTGGCGGTCTAAACTGGAAGAGATTGACAAACGTGTGGATGATGGTCACGGGGCGGCTAATGATCTTCAAGAGAGGAAGCATATTATGAAACTTATTTTGGATGAAGAACGGAAGGAGACGCTTGACCTAGCTCAAAAAGCGAAAGTTAAGTGGGCTATTGGGGGGATGAGAATAGCAAATATTTTCACGGAATTATTAATAAAAAGAGACGCCATCTTGCTATTAGAGGTATTCTTATCGATGGTGAATGGGTTGATGACCCAATTCAAGTGAAACAAGAGTTCTACTACCACTTTGCTACCCGGTTTGAGGCTCCTAACTGGTCTCGAGCTGGAATTCTCGATGCGTTCCCTGATCGACTTTCTAGTGACCAGTCACGTGTGATGGAGGAAGATGTATCTTATGATGAGGTTAAACGTGCTGTGTGGGAGTGCGGGTCGGATAAGGCGCTGGGTCCGGATGGATTCACTTTTGAATTCTTTAAGAAGTTTTGGTATTTGGTGGGTGAAGATGTGGTACGGGCAGTTTCATACTTCTTTATGACGGGTTGGTTTCCGAGAGGCTGTAATTCTTCTTTTATTACACTTATTCCAAAAGTTCATGATGCTAAGTTAGTGAATGACTTTCGTCCTATAAGTCTTATCGGGTGTCAATATAAAATTGTTGGTAAGATCTTGGCGAATAGACTAGCTGTGGCGATTGACGATCTTGTGAGCATGGGGCAGTCTGCATTTATAAAGGGTCGTCAAATTCTAGATGGCCCTCTTATTCTTAATGAGGCAGTGGCTTGGTGTAAACGCAATAAACAGAAGTCAATAGTGTTTAAAATTGATTTTCAGAAAGCGTTTGATTCTGTGCGATGGGATTTTATAGATGATATCCTATATCGATTTGGTTTCGGTGACCGTTGGAGGATGTGGATCCGAGGTTGCTTTACGTCTTGCATGGGTTCAATTCTAGTTAATGGATCTCCCACCAATGAATTCAGATTCCAACGGGGATTGCGACAAGGAGACCCGTTGTCTCCGTTTTTGTTCATTCTAGTCATTGAAAGCCTAAATGTTTCGGTTAAGAAGATTGTGGAACGTGGGCTGTTTTTACCAATCCAGGTCGGGAACTTCCAAAAGGTGACTTTGTCTCATTTATTTTATGCGGATGATGCAATTTTTATTGGCAAATGGTCGCACGATAATGTGATTGCTATGTCTAGATTGCTTCAGTGTTTCTACATGGCGTCAGGTTTGAACGTCAATTTTCATAAATCTACATTGATAGGGGTTAATGTGCCATTTCATGAAGTGGAGTGTATGGCGTCGAATGTGGGGTGCAAGCCTGGAAAAATGCCGTTTAATTATCTCGGTGTTAAGGTTGGTGAAAATATGTCTAGAATTGAATCATGGAGAGAGGTTATTAACAAAGTGTCTAACAAGTTATCCTCTTGGAAAATCAAAACCCTCTCAATTGGTGGCCGTCTCACGTTGTTGAAATCAGTTTTGGGATCTCTTCCAACGTATTATATGTCGATTTACAAGGCTCCACAAGCTGTTGTAAAACTTCTTGAATCTTTTCGTAATCGGTTTTTTATAGGTGCGGATTCAGATGAAAGAAAGTCTACGTGGATAAGTTGGAAGAAGGTCTTAGCTTCTAAACGAGAGGGTGGTTTAGGGGTTAATAGCATATTTGCCTTAAATTATGCTCTCTTATTTAAATGGGTGTGGAGATTTCGGATGCAACCGAATGCAATGTGGTCTCAGGTGGTTAGAGCGATTCACGGTAATGATGGTTTGTTAAAGGAACCACTTTGGAAGTCATACCCAAACTCAGTTTGGGTTATCATTGTCAAAGCTATGTCTTCTCTTAAGGACAAAGGGGTAGATTTAATGGAGTTTTGTCAAAAGAAGGTTGGTGACGGTCAAGGCACCCACTTTTGGTTAGATAAATGGGTTGGTGATCAAACTCTTAAAGATGCATATCCTCGTATTTTTGCCCTGGAGCTAAATAAAGAGATTAAGGTAGCAGCTAAGTTAGAGCAAAGAGATGGTTTGGGTTCATATCGTAGACTGCCTCGTGGAGGGATAGAGGAAGAGCAAATGATGGAGATGCGTTCTGCTATCTCTCCGATTATTTTGTCTCCGGTTCCTGATAGATGGGTTTGGATGTTGGACGGCTCACGGTCATTCACAGTTGGGTTTGCCCGCACGTATATCGATAAGAAGCTTTTGATTTCTGGTGGTGATCCTACTCGATGGTGCAAAGTTATTCCTCAAAGGGTAAATATTTTGGCTTGGAGGATTTCTTTAGATAAACTTCCGACTCGTATAAATCTGGATGCTCGCGGGTTTGATGTGACTACTTCGGTGTTGTTTGCAGTGACACATCTCCCATTCAGTGATGAAAGTTAGAAGTCTTTTGTCACCAGGCACCTGTTATAATTAATTGTACAAAAACTCATTATAATTTTTGTAAAACTAATTCTTTCTTTTTTAATTAATTTAATGATGTTACAAACACATAAATTTCTTTTACCTATGTATAAACATATGTATATGTAATTCAAAATATGTCACGGTCTTAAGGAAACTAGTTTATTCCTTATTTAGTTACTAGTTATAATGCCCGCGCACGCGCGGGTTTTTTTTTTAAAATCTTTTTTGAATGATATATTTTTATTTTTTAAAAAGCGAATAATTTAATCTTTGTTTTGTTTGATTTATGATTTTTAATTATATTTGTTTATTATTAAAGATAATCATTTAAAATATTTAATCCTGTTGTTGGTTGCATCTTATCTATATTTTTTTGTATTTATCTTCTACTTGCGTAGTATATCAAGAAAACAAATTTTTAAAATTTTAAATTAAACAATAATAATTAAAATATTACATAATAAGGAAATATTCTTTTTTTCAAAATACGAAAGTACCCACTAGGGGTTTTGTTTTATTATATAAATTAGGGTGTTGGCAACCGTTCACTCACTCAAAATCCCATCACTCACTCCCAACCAATCCCCTTATGTCACATCATTCACTCACTTTTTCCATCAATCACCCATATTTTTTTTTGGCATCCGATCACTCACTACATCCCTTCACTCACTTAATTTTTTTTAAATTCCATTAAAAAAAAAAAAAAACTAAAATTCGATTAAAATTAAAAAAAATTACTAAAAAACATAAAATAACTAAAGTTCCATTAAAATTAAAAACCGAACATAAAACTAACGTAAAAACATTAAAACTTAACTTAAAAAACGTTAAATCCTACAAACTACACGGCCAACTGTGTTGTGCGCATATCTCGCGTTTCCTATTGACGACGAATTCTTTAAAAGCGCGGCTCCATAACGAACTTCATGTCACGATTGTAGACCTCCCCATCAATAAACTTGAAATATTCTGCGTCCTTTTTCTTTTGAACCTCCAACTGCGCCTGCAATAAACTTTGCTTTTCGGCCGTGTTACTTGCAAGGGTATCACGCATCGAACTTCGGCTTGAATCTTCAGAATTCGCCTTTTTTTTTGCCTCTCGATTGACGTGATGGAGTTGGGTTCTCGTTGAGGTTCGGTAAGTCAAGTCGAAATCTTCCACGTTTATTGGCGTCTCGTTTGTTGGCGTTTGAGCGCTACTTGACTCCGACTACTTTCTTTTCTTGCTCGATCCCGTGGATTCTTGAGTCTAACTAACCAATGGTTGTTCTTTCCACTTTGGTTGATATATAACGTATTTAAAACTTCAAAAAATCACAAATATAAAAAATATACCGCTTGTTGGAAGTAATTGTTGAACGCAGCGATAGACGCGTGCATAGGAGTTCATTTCGAGTTCAATTGATCTTTAGTGCGTTGGGTTCTCGGCATAAGGATTTTAAAATGCTTTAGAACTCGCTTCCAAATCCTTCCCTTGTTTGACGGTCGCCAACTTCTTTGTTCACTGAAATTTTAATCCAAGCCTTAACTAACGCCTCCTCATCCTTGGGCGTCCAAATCTTATTGGCTTTTCTTTGAGGCCGCAGTACCTCGACCTCTTCGAATTCTACATCTTGTTCGACTTCTACGGCTTCTTCATTAATTGGTTGTGTCTCGGGTACCATGTCAACATGGTCGAAATCTTCATCATCATCGGTATCATCACAAATGGGTAACGGAGCACTCTCCCATTCACGCCTTTTTTGTTGGGTATAGCGTGGCTCAAACGGGTCGAATTGAGTAGGCAATTGCGGGAGGGGTTTTTTGTGTGTAGAAAAATGGTGGAGATTGAGCTTCGTAAAATTGGGGGCGGTAACCGGGTTGTGATTGAGAAGATGATTGGGGGTAGTAATCGGGTTGTGTTTGAACTCGAGGACGAATTGCGCCCCTCGCTACTCGGTTGGTTTTTCTTGGATCTCTATTTTTTTGGCCCCATTGTTATTTTTTTGGCTCGGTACAATTTTTTTTACAGTAGTTTTTTATTTTTTTTATTTTTTTTCATTTTTTTTTGTTTGTTTGTTTTGTCTCATCATTCATTTGTTGTCCATATAATATGTCAAAGAAAAAAAAAAAAAAAAAAGAAACGTTGTGTACTCAAATGTTCAAAAAAAAAAAAAAAAAATGCAACGGTCGAATTTTCAAGCCATCTCGTGCGTGAAACTTTCCCGTGTGGGAAGGATCCCGTGCGGTACCGCATGGTCGGCAGCGGTGTTCCCGCACGAGATCGATCCCGTCTCGTGCCTTCTGGCATCCACTGCCAACACCTTTGTTGAAAATTAAATACTTGTAGATTATGGCCTTATGATATGTTTAAAGTGATATCTATGTAAATTAAATACTTGTAGTTATTAGTGTTCGACAAAATTCCATTGCGTCGATCTGGTGTGATCTTTGTGTTTCATTTTTATCTTTAATTTGTTCACCGCCGAATAATTTTAGTTGCGAATATTTAGTTCAGTGTTTCTCTATTTACTTAAATGCCACACAACAATCTAAAGTTCTTACACTTTCTATTCTAAAACATTTTTCACTATAACCAAACTCTTATTGTCAAAATATTAGTTAACAAATATTATATATTATTTGTAATAAAGAATATGCTATAAGTTTAATTTATAATTTTGAAAAAATATCATGAGATATAAAACAATTCAACACGTACTATGATAAGTTACATAGTGAATAAGACGTGAAGTGTTAATAGTATCAATTACTCCCTCATTATTGTCCTCCAACAAAAAACACATAGTTTAAGAAAAGTACATTTATTACAGCATTCTCTTTCTTACTTTTTGACAGAATGACAATTTTGCCCTTAGGTAATTAATTAAAGTCTTCTTTAAAGTATGTAATAATAATTTTAAACAAAGGTAATATAGTAAACTTGGTTAAACTTCCTTTTCTATTTTTAGTAGTGGACAATTAAATTGGACATCCCAAAAAGGCAACGTGGACAATAAAATTGGGACGGAGGGAGTAATAAACAAGTCATTGTAGAATGCATCGATTTATAAGAATTAATTACTTAAGTATATTAAGTATTAATTTGAAAGTGAATGAGGATGACATTTAAATGGTTAAATAATTAATCAAAATAAGTGATTAAGAGTAGTTTATTAAATATACATTTCTTATTTAAAAAAAAATTAACCAGTTTCTTTTTATATTTAGTACGATATACGATATCACAAATATACTGCGAATAATTCTAAAATAAAGTTAGGGTGCGTTTGGTATTCCGGAATGGGAATCAGATGATGATTTTCATTTCAAGTCATGTGTTTGTTTAAGATGTAAATCTTTTAAATATGAAAATGAATGGTAGATATGTTATTTCATATACCTCAAAAGGGTAAGGTATTGATCTTTCATACCTGGGGACTCATATACACTATGATTTATAGCAGAATACCAAACAGACCCTATTTTAGTAGTCATTTAGAAATTTCATGAATAAAATCAACATTATGTCACTTTCAAAATGTAGTACTACTAGAAATAGATTGCTAAGCTTTTCACGACTTCACCAAGCCTAGAACATTTAGCTTCCATATAAACTAGAAACGAATGACGTGACGCATGACGGTGATCGACAGACCGGATTTCTTTTTTAGAATCTACTTAATTTCCCTTTATCCTACAACTTCAACTTTTGGAGATGAAGCTTCTATTTGGATCCACCCAAAAAGAGATTAAAGGAAATATTCGACTTTAATACAGTACTTTTTGTCTATTTTTTTTATTAAATGCACAATGATTAGATCCCATGCGACATTTTATTATAGTTAAGAGTAATTACATAGACGTGTCATAAGCTAAACCTAGCATGTAATGTAAATTTAATACTTGTTGGGCTCTTGTTTTCCACTTTGGCAACGTGAGTTGTGTGAACTTATCTTTGGACTGTAACAAGTTTACGGCAACTGTGTGAAAATAGTACAGTATTCATTACTAGAAACTCGATTTGAACTCGAGGAGTTTTCTAGAAGAAATTATCTAATAAATGTAACTGGCCAAAATTGAAAGATGAACCAATTTGCAATGATTTTGACTTTGGAAGACCTTTAACTCGTTTTCTCATTTTTGATCTTTCTCAAACCTTCATGTATTAAGTTAGAAGTCATACATCCTCACCTGAGATGTAATTTAGAGCATTCGGTATGGTCACATGCCGTTTGGCATGCCGTTCTGTCATCTTAACGCCACCTCAGTATTTCACGTTTCACATTCATATATCAAAATACCCACTATGTAGTGGCTCAAGCCGTTTGCCAGCTTTTGGGCCCCACCATCTTATTTTTTCAAATTTTCAAACAAGCTAACTTTTCATTTATTCAAATAAAAATATAAATTACAATACAAAAATTAAACAAAATACGAAAATTTAAAATAATTAAAAACACTACGAAAATTTAAAAATACATCAAATTATCAATAAACTAATTTTCTTGTTAATGCTGTTGCCAAAAAGATCTATAAGATCTCGTTGAAGATTTGTGTGTATTGCTTTATCACGTAATTCTTTAGCTTTCTTCCATTTCACTTCACATCTCTCGAACCAATCTCATTGTATATTTGACTGCGGACTAATATACAACTCGTTGAATTCATTTATACAAACTTTTGATCTTTCAAAATCATGTTATGCAATATGATGCACGCGTATATGATTCTTCGTAGCTTGTTGATAGTCCAAGCACGCGCCAGTTGTTGTATAATTCCTCAACGTTCTTGGAGGACACCAAAAGCTCATTCAACATCCTTTCGTGCGTCTTCTAGTCGCCTTTTAAAGTTTCCATGTTTATCGTCTCGTGCCACCGTAAATGATTTGATAAAAGTGCCCATTGTGGGTAAATCCCGTCTCCTAGATAATACCTTTGTCATACGTAACTCCATTTACTTCAAACGGAGCAATAGGGGCTCTGTCTTCAAGAAGGTCGTCAAATAATAGAGAACTATTTAAAACCTTAAGATCATTATTCGCACCACTATCCCAAAAAATGCATGCTAAATCCACAAATCGTAAGAGGCAACAACTTCAAGCATTATAGTTGGATATTTTTTTTATCACCTTTGTGAAATTATCTGTGCCATGATTTCGGACAGTTAACCCATTCCCAGTGCATACAATTAATACTCCAAGCATACCTGAAAACCTATTAACCCTCTTATATGTTGCGTATAAATTTTGAATGTCATTAAAGTCAGGTTTCTTTAAAAACTCAGGCATGTATAAATCAATAATGCACTTAGTAAAATGATCTAGACAATTGCGTGCACAATGTTCACCCATTTTGTAAATATTCATCAAATGAACCGGGTGTTGTGTCGTATGTCAATTGGCGTACAACGGAAGTGCATTTCATAATCACACTAAAACCCATTAGACCCGTACAATCGGGTGTGACTTTAAAGAATTCAAAATGATTGAGAAGAGGATCGTTAGCTTCAGTATAAGTTTCAATACCTACGACTATTTCTAAAAATAGTTTTTTGCTCATACGATAGCGGCGCCTAAAATAATACTCTGGATATTTTGGATTATCACCAAAATAATCGTCAAACAAACGTTGTTCAACAAAATCACGTTCACGGTATATCAGCTTACGCGTACATGAAGTTTGAGCTCGAGCTTGCAACGACTGGTGATACTGATAAGCTTGCATTATAAACAAAATATTAATTTCATCATCGACGTCAGAAAAGTTGACATTTCTTAATCCGAATTCATATTTGGTTGAGAGAATGTGTTTTTTGGTAGAGAGAATTACGATTGTTGTGTGAAAAATGATTAATTGGGGGGGGTAGTATTTATAGAGCGGTTTTAAAAAAATTGAATTATTTTTAAGCATTAGGTAGACAAACGGTAAAGAAAAAATATATACACAACGTCAAAATGGCGAAGGGTGAAACTCACATTGAAACGGCGCCGGGTCGGGGGGGCCGCCCCAAAATGGTTTTAAACGCTAAATGGTTTCAAGTAGCTTGTGTCGTATGTTGCTCGACACAAAAGGTTTTTTTTAATGTTGGAATTACAACGGATAACAACTGTCTCGAGGATTTTAAGCGGCTAAAATGTACCGTAAGTGTAAACTTCCTGTTATTAAGATTTAAGTACAATCAACATATGTGAAACAGGGTGTGTGTTTATGAGGGATAATCAACAATATCCAGTTTATCAAAGTGTAACGATGATTACATAATCTTGACATAGTTTATTGAAAGTTAAAGGCACGTCATATAGCAACGAAGTTGATACAGAAGACTGTGATCTCACAACTTGGACTTTAGTTCACTTTTCCCAGATTGTGCAGCCATCTGCTCATGAAACTTTTTTTGGGCTCTGAATAGAAGCCTATGAACTTCATCAAAATGAGGTGCAGTTGCACTCTTTGTATCTTCGACCCACTGTAGAACTTTCTTGTAAGGGCTTAATATCCGATCATGATCCTTTTCAGTCAGAAGCTAAATACATGAAGAAAAAAAATGTGTTAAAATGAAGCCAGCAAATCAAATCTTTTGAAGAGAAACTTGAACTATAAAATGTTGATTAATTTTATATCTACCTCAAGTTGCATAATTTCACATACTAAGCTAATATCTGCTATTGATGGTTGAGAGCTTCCAACCAAAAACCGTCCATCTTTTAACCAAAAATTCTCTAATTTAGACAACGATCTCAAAAGCATCTTCTCATTTTCCTTGATGGTTTCAGGGCTTGAAGGGATGCCTCTTAGTGGTCCCAAGATAGTGTTGAAAACAAATCCGGCTGATAGCCGAAAGATAATTTAAATTAAACATATGATAAAAACATTCAGTAAATATAACTATTTAGTAAGTTAAAAACCTGAGCCAGGACGTAGATTGGTATGATGCCAGTCTAAAACTGAGTGGATCTTAGCTCTTTTGGATACATCACCTGGATACCTATGGATATAATAATCTTATGTATGTTACAACAACAACTTTGCTAGATTAAATTTAGGCTTCTCATGTGTATATGGAACTAGTTGAAAACCTACTCACCAGTGACTAGCAACTCCAGGAAATGCACAACATATGTAAATAAGAATGGCATGACTGCAAATCAACATAAACCAAAGTTTTGTAGAAAATGTGTTTAGATAATTGGCTATAAAACAAATGAAACTATACGAAAGAATGATTTTTAACAAGAACAAGAAAGAACCTCTCAAACAGCTTAAAACGTCCATCAACTATTGCTGGAACTTTAGACATGGGATTTATTGCTGCATAAAGAAGTATCAGTAATAATGCGTTGTGTCATTTAAGATTCTTTTAGTTTCCATTCACCAACAGGACTTTGGCATATTGGTATTAAGGTGGCCCGGTTAGGTTGATATCCCAAAAGGTGCAAGTGTGTGCGAGTTTGCCATTCAAAAAATGCACAATTTAACACAATGAATAAAGATGGTAGAAAAAAAACCTTTATATTCAGGGGTGTATTGCTGCGTTTTCATGAGATCTACTCGAATTTCCTCGAACTCAATCCCATTAATCCTTTAAAAAAAACCGTAAGAAAAAAACCATAAGAAACGCCAATTAGACAAACATCACATAACAATCTAGGGGGTGTCTGGATTGATTTAAACAGTTTATCTTCTTGCCATACTTAGGATCAAATGAGAAGAAAACTTAAAATGAGAAGGATGAGAAATAACTATAACCACACATTTGAGATGCATAGACTTGAATTAGATGCATCCCTAATCTTTTACATGCACCATAATATATTTTCTAGCAAAAAATTAGATGCATATACATATATTAGATGCATTTCATCAAATTACACGAATATTATACATTTTTCGTCCTCTGCGGGTCAAATTTGTTGTTAGTACTACTTTGCATTGTTTTTACATCAAAATCACTTTCGAAACTAATTGGGATATGCATCTAAATCAAGTCGATGCATCTCAAATGTGTGATTATAATTATTTCTCATCCTTCTCATTTTAAGTTTTCTTCTCACTGGATCCTTACCCAGTTTTCTATAGCATATAAGCACTTTTGATTGTTGGGAAGAAGAAAAGTGTTTATGTATATCCGTCTACAATAGGGTGATTAAGTTTCGTTAAATAAGCAGTTTGACGTCGCTTATCTCAAAGAATAAGCTTACGCTTCAGGGCTTATGCATTCCAAAAGGCTCCAGTTTTGGAGCTTAAGCTTATTCTTTCCTTCACAAATAGCTGATAAGCTTCTAAGAGAAAGTTTACCCAAACACTAGGGAGTATATTGTGATTCCTAACACAATAAGCTATTAAGCACTATGAATAAGGATGTTTGTCTTAGCTTATTTTACAGGCTTATGAGCTTACTGAAAATTAGATAAGCTCATTTTTAAGAGCTTATAAGCTTGATCTTATAGCTTATGTAAGTTCATAAGCCCAAGTAGATAAGCTCATAAGCCATAAGAAATAAATTACGAGCTTTACAATTTTCAATAAACTCATCAAGCCCATCAACTAAGCTTGGTCAAACACCCCCAAAGCTTATTAATTGAGTTAAGCTTATGAATTGCGTTTATGCTTATGTTATATACACAACTTATGGGTATGTTTATGTTATATATGCAGCTTATGGCTTATATATCATATAATAATATAAGCCCATGCTGAGTGTGTTTGGATTAGCTTATGTTAAATAAACTGATAAGCTAACGTGTTTGCTTTAGCTTATGTTCGTAAATGACCAAAAATACGAGTTAGTAAGCTCGTAAGCTAAGGTGTTTGATCTAACTCATAATTGAAGGTAAAAGGCCCATGTTATACCAGTCCAACCTCACTTAAAAAGCCACAAATTTGGGACTTATCAAAAACCTCTTATACTCATAAGCCAACTCATATAGTCATAGCCAAACACTTAGTTTGAGCTTATTTGAGTCATATAAGCTACTAAGCTCATAAGCCCATCATATATAAGCTTACCCAAATACCCCCTAAATACCCTCATCTAAATTACAAGTTGAGTTTTGGAAAAGCTGATAATATAGCTATGTCTAGAATCAGTTAAACAATAAACCCAAATCATTTGACCCATAAACATCAAGAAACCTAACAGCAGAAATCAAATATAACTAGAACTTAATAAAAGATATAATCATACTTGCAGAAGAGGAGAACAGCACGAGATGGTTGGGACATTCGATCAGCATATACTTTTAGACCCATTTTTTAGCTCTTGTTTAGAGTTCTAATTTGGAGATGATGAAGTTATAAATTGAAGCCAACCATACAAAAATTCTACCAACAAACACAATCATAAGTTCATAACTAGTCACAGTTTGACTTTATATTGGGATGGGCCAAACATGCAAGATTGGCCCAAAAGACAAAAGTTGCATACAGTTTGACTTTATAAAACTTTAACTAACCTATTTGACTCTTTGTTTTGTCATTGTTGCTGAACAAGCAAAATTTATGATAAATTTTAGGGTTTTACTCCTTTTAGCACCATTGCTTTCAAAATTTAACGTGAAGTTTGTATTTTTTTTTTTTTTAAATGTTTGAGTATGTTTGGCAAAACTAAATGTAGTAACAAGCTCAAGCTGTATCTTTGTGTTTTGCAACATCATTTAGTGTAACGGTAAATATAAAATGTGCGTACAATTTTAAAAGCTAAAGGCTTTTTCAATTAGCTTTTTCATCAGAGCGTTTAGGAAAAAAAATCCAATAAGTAAAAGCTTGTTGCCAAACAAGCCTCTAATTCTAAACGCTCAAAGCTAAACACTCTTACCAGATACAACCAAAATTATCTACCCAATCACTCAAAACTTCTTTTGCACATAAAGTATGAGACATTCACTTATAATCAATTCCGGTAACACCTCAATGTAATAATTTCCACAGTAAAGAGGAACTAGATATTATTGAAAAGAGGATATCAAGTGCCAGATAGTGTAAAAAGTAAGACGAATAGTCTAGCAGTAAATTGTAACGATGATTACATGTTCTTAAACTATAAGTTCAGATTGATAATACGGAAACATCTCATAGCTTCGCCTTCATTTCAGTTATACCAGATTGTGTTTCCTTTCTCTCTCGAATTCTTTTCTGGACTTTAAAAAGAATCCCATGAACTTCATCTAAATGAGGTGCCGTTGCGCTCTTTGTATCTTCAATCCACTGAAGAACTTTCTTGTAAGGGCTAAATATCCGATCATGATCTTTCTTACTCAAAAGCTGAACACATAAAACTTTTTGTCATGATGCAAAACTAGACAAAAGATCAAATCTTTTAATAAAAAACTTGAATTATACTAACATGTTTATAAATTAAAGTCGTACCTCGAGTTGCATAATTTCACAAACTAAGCTGATATCTGCTATCGATGGTTGGGAGCTTCCAACCAAAAACTGTCCATCTTTAAGCCAAAAATTCTCTAATTTAGTCAACGATTTCACAAGTAGTTTCTCACCTTCCTTGGCTGCTTCCACGTTTGGGGGGTTGCCTTTTATTTGTCCCACGATAGAGTTTAAAAGAAGTCCGCCTGAAAGCACAAAGAATAAACTAAAGCGTATGATAAAACCAATAGGAAAAGGGAATATTTAGATATAGCTGTCACCTGAACCGAGACGTAAATTGGTATGATGCCAATCTAAAACAGAATGAAGCTTAGATCTTTTAAAAAGATCACTAGGATACCTATATATGGAGATAATAAGTTTTCAAATATAACAAAAGAAAAAGGGTGGTAACTAAAGTTTATGCTGCTAGTTTGCTTGCAGATATGGTAGAAGAAAATAGACTCACCAGTGACTAGCTACTCCCGGAAATGCACAAGAGAGATAGATAAGAATTGCATGACTGCAAATCACAAACACATTTATTACATCTATCAAAAATATTTAACATATTAAGGTCAGTTTATCACTTAAACTGCTGCGCGACAATAAAGTACAAAATCAGTATTTCCTGAATTGTATTAGCATTAGTTTGTCTAAAGTAGGGTGGCAATTCCCAAGACCAATATTAAGCGGGTTAGGTTGGGTCGGTTTCAGGTCCTAAACAGGTTGACCCGCCCCTGTTTAGTGACGGTTTGTTTCAGCTTGATAGTGGTTAAGCAGTTGACCCACAAATTTAAGGGTTCAGTTGACCCGCTAGCCCGTTTACATAAACTAGTTACTTGAATCGTGTTTGGGACTATATGTATACAGGTTACGGTCACAAGTCTCAAAATTTTGCTTAATTTTTAATCAAAACAATTTAAAAGAAACAAACTTAAAGGAAAGAACCTCTCAAACAACTTAAATTCTCCATCAACTATTGCAGGAAGTTGACACATTGGATTTATTTCTGCATACAACAAGATCCATGAAAATATTTAGGGTGCGTTTAGTTGGAGAAAAAATTCTTTTATTTTCTATCTCTAATTTTGTAAAAATTTGAAAGGGAAATTTATCTCCACAAAATACTTAAAAATATAGAAAACGCATTTAGTTTATGTTTGTATTTTCTATTTTGAAGGAGGGTCGTGGGTTATAAAGGAAAACAAGGAAAACAACTAAAATTTGTGTTGTAGTTTTCCATGTTAAGTTAGGAAATAGGGGATTTTGTGTTTTGTAAAACATTTTATTGGAAAACGTTGATTTGAACGCGATATCTGCTTTTCTTTTTTTCTACAAAACATGTTTTCCCCAACTAAAGGCACCCTTAGTATGTGTCATACATAACCAAAAACTTAACAACTAAATATCGAATGATTGCAGTTGGTAGCAAATTACAAACCTTTATATTCAGGGGTTGTGTGCTTGTTTTTCAAGATATCTAGTAGTATTTCCTCGAACTCAATCCCATTTACCCTTCATATAACATCCAACAAAAATCCTTAAGAAACACATATTCAACATGAATCACAAAGATATATTATATTATTATAAGTAATAAAGGTAACCCAAGAAGCAAGACCCAAGAACATAAAAAAAAAATACAGTAAAATAGTAAAAGTTACTTGCAGAAGAGGAGAACAGCACGAGATGGTGGAGACATTCGATCAACATATACTTTCAACGCCATCTTTGTCTCTCTCAATTCTTTGTTATCAGTTTTGATATTATTAGAAATGAAGTTTTCTGAGTGGATCCACCTAAAACCATATATACAAATAAGAAGTCAACCCTGCAAGACATTTGTTTTATGAGAAAACTACATTTTTGGTCCTTGTGGTTGTATCAAAATTTCACTTTTGGTCCAAAATTCAAAAAACGTTATATATCAATCCAAAAGTACACGTGGCTTCCACTTTTGGTCCAAAATTTAACCATTCCGTAAAAAATGTGTCATGTGAGAAACACGTGACTTATTCATTAATTTATTATAATTACACAAGGGTATCTTGGTCCTTTTACCTTTCCCGCTAAATGAAAGTGTTATAATACCCTAAACACGGATTTCACATCTCATCCTCATACTTTACACGATCAAATTCTCCCAAAAAAAATAATAAAAAATAAATAAAAAAACCCTAATTGAGAAGGGCCCTAAATGTTGTTGTGTCAATGGGTCTTGAGACCTAATGGTCGTACATTTAATCCATACAAAGTCTACNAAAAAAAAAAAAAAAAAAGTTAAATAGTAAAAGTTACTTGCAGAAGAGGAGAACAGCACGACTTGGTGGAGACATTCGATCAACATATATTTTCAACGCCATCTTTTTCTCTCTCAAATCTTTGTTATCAGTTTTGATCTTATTAGAAATGAAGTTTTAAAGTGGATCCCCATAAAACTATACTAGTAGTCAAGTCAACTGCAGTTTTGACTTTTGACTTTTACGGGTAAAGCAATGATGAAGCATATTTCATTTTCCGCTACATTGTTTTAGAAAATTACCAGAAAGAACTTTACTACAGTAATTAAAAAAGGTAAAAAAAGTAAAAATAAAAATAAATAAATAAAATTGGATTATTGCAAAAGTCATGGATTTTGTGGAGGTGATCAAGTAAAAATTGGACACACGATGTTACATAAACTAACTTGAATAGTTTACTCGACTCATGTGATATCGCACGACTAAGATGATCATCTCACTTTTGCGTGAGTTTTGACATTTGCGGAACCATATTGATTTAAACGACCTCATTCATGTGTGGCCGAAGGAGATATTTTGTAATAACCAGGAATTTTTAGTTAACTTTTACTATTAAATTTGAACGTTTTATCCAATCGCGTAAATTTTAAACTTTACGTACAATCGTTGGGTTATCATGTGCACAATAAAAAAACCACATTTAAACATTTACAATACACAAAGACTAATATTTAGTCTACTTATAATTATTTCAATAATCATTTTTGTTGGTGATTTTAGTGTCATCACTTATATTTTAAACATTTACAATCGAGTTAGGAGGTGTGGAGTGCACACTTGTTCTAGCTAGCTTGATGCCGCCACGAACAAAGAGTGGGGGTCAAGGGGCAGCGCCCTTGCTGGGTCCCGTTTTATTTCCAAATGGTTTTTCCCACTAAAAGTCACATCTTTTCTCCAACAGTCATGACCCTTCCCGCCAACCGATTTTGACTGAGTTTAACTAACTTTCGGTTATTTATTTCCATTATATATCGATCTCTTCCATAACATAACAGATGTAACAACTTTTTGTCTATTACTTTGATTTCTCGTGCCTTAGAAACAAAGTGTTGTTCTTTTTCTTATCCAATCGAGGATTTCGTGATACCCGAGGCATATAGGGTCAAAAATACTTCAATCTGAAATTGATCTCAACACGATTAAGAGAACATATTAGAATTATTACCACCCACATACACCGAAACTTCTAACAAAGATTGAAGTATTTGCGGGTTTTAATCATGACGGATTTTGTGAAAGATATGACGACAAAGTTTGGAAAGTTGGACAAGTTTGAGGGCAGTGATTTTAGGCGCTGGTAGAAGAAGATGCACATCCTTCTCACAACTTTGAAGATTGTGTATGTTTTGAGTGCCCCCATGCCAGAGTATGTTGAAGATAAGGAGACGTTGGAACATACGAGGAAACGAATGAAGTGGGAGAACGATGATTACATATGTCAACGACACATCTTGAACGGTATGTCTGATGCCATATTTGAGGTATACCAAAACGGGAATCGGCCAAGGAGTTATGGGATCAACTTGAATCAAAATACATGGCAGAAGATTCTTCTAGTAAGAAGTTTCTGGTTAGTAATTTTAACAATTACAGAATGGTTGATTCAACGCCTGTGATGGAACAATATCACGAACTCCTTCGAATTCCGGGACAATACAAACAACACAGTTTGTTCATGGACGAATCTATCTCGGTGTATAGTATCATAGACAAACTTTCACCATCATGGAAGGATTTCAAACACATTGTAGAAAACTAGAAGGGGGGTTGAATAGTTTTACCAATTAAAAACTTCTTTTGAGACTTTAGATCAACTTATGTCAATCTATTTTGGTTTAAGTTGGATATTGATAGTTGTAAGAATAAATAAGAACTAATCTAAGAGATAGAGAGACACAACCATAACATGAGTGTTTATAGTGGTTCGACTACAAGGACACCTTCCTTGCCCTACTCCACTCCCCGAGTCTCCTACTCGAGAGTTAGTAAACGCTACACAACATAGACTCCTTAAACTGGTGGAGAAGCCTTCACAACATCGCTTACACTTTATCCAGTACTAAGCTAAATACCGGGCCCTTCCACGAGGTAGAGCTAAACCTTCGTCGCCTACACTTTATCCGGTACAAGGCTAGATACCGGGTTTCATTACAAAGGAGAAACCATAACCTATCTACACACCAAAAACTTTGGAGAAACAATCTCAAATGTCACCAAGCTATACGACACAACTTTGGACAATCACTCTTGACTATACCAATCTACTCGACAAATGCTTGAGGCACCAAACCTCAAAGAATAATGTTTTGCACCATGACTTATCTTGAGGTATCAAACCTCGAATTCTAACATCTATACCAAGATCTTCATGATCCACCATAACTCATCTTCATAACCTTGATCTATACGACTTGGAGAGTGACTCTCCACTTAGTGTCACTTTTCACAAAATGTCTTGATGATCTAAGCTTCAATTTACACCCACAACACACACCATGTCTTGGATATACTTGAGATGACTTACCTACAAGAGTAACTTTTATGATCTTGAGATGATGATAAAGTCTAGCATTCCATATCTTGGTGGTTGCATAACTTTGACTCTAAACGTAGTGATCTTGCCTTAAGAAGGAACCTAGATAATCACTACATAAAAGACTAGAATATAGATCTAGGATATGAGGTTTGTAAGAAAGAAATACAAAGAGAAGAATGTATGGAAAAGTGAAAGTAAGAATGAGGAGATGGCTCACTATTTATAGACAAACTGTCTACTATTCACCCGGATCCGGCGGATCCCTTCCCAAAGGGATCCGGCCAGTGTAATCCAAGGGATCCGGCTATCTGGTATCAACAGTTCGGATTTTGGTTACATTTTCGGGTTTTGGGTTATGATCCATGGATAGATGATGTCATGCCTGATGTCAAAGACATTTTGGGTCATGGGTCATGGACTTTGGTTTATGGGTTATGAACTTTGGGTCATGGGTCATGGGTTTTACCCATTATGAAGTTAGTAAGCTCTTGGCTCAAAGCGTTACGTATTTTATCTATCTCGTTAAAATGATTTTACGTTTGTTATCGACAAAACATTAGAAGATCGTAAAATATAAATAAATGTTTTTAAGGTTTATTTGTATTAAAAATCTCTCCCTTTTTGTTGATGACAAAACATAAAATTATTTTAAGTAAAGATTTAAACAGTTTATCTTCTTGCCATGTTTTCTATAGCATATAAGCACTTTTGATTGTTGGGAAGAAGAAAAGTGTTTATGTATATCTGTCTATTTTAGGGTGAATAAGTTTCGTTAAATAAGCAGTTTGACGTTGCTTATCTTAAAGAATAAGCTTACGCTTCAGGGCTTATGCATTCCAAAAGGCTCCAATTTTGGAGCTTAAGCTTATTCTTTCCTTCACAAATAGCTGATAAGCTTCTAAGAGAAAGTTCACCCAAACACTAGGGAGTATATTGTGATTCATAACACAATAAGCTATTAAGCACTATGAATAAGGGATTTGTCTAAGCTTATTTTATAGGCTTATGAGCTTATTGAAAATTTGATAAGCTCATTTTTAAGACCTTATAAGCTTGATCTTATAGCTTATGTAAGTTCATAAGCCCAAGTGGATAAGCTCATAAGCCATAAGAAATAAATTACGAGCTTTACAATTTTCAATAAACTCATAAGCCCATCAAATAAGCTTAGTCAAACACCCCCAAAGCTTACGAATTGAGTTAAGCTTATGAATTGCGCTTATGCTTATGTTATATACGCAACTTGTGGGTATGTTTATGTTATATGAATGACCAAAAAAGACATGAGTTAGTAAGCTCGTAAGCTAAGGTGTTGATCTAACTCGTAATTGAGGGTAAAAGGACATGTTATACCAGTCCAACCACGCTTAAAAAGCCAAAAATTTGGGACTTCTCAAAAACCTCTTATACTCGTAAGCCAATTCATATATTCATAGCCAAACACTTATTTTTAGCTTATTTGAGTCATATAAGCTACTAAGCTCATAAGCCCATCATATATAAGCTTACCCAAATAGCCCCTAAATACCCTCATCTAAATTACAAGTTGAGTTTTGGAAAAGCTGATAATATAGCTATGTCTAGAATCAGTTAAACAATAAACCCAAATCATTTGGCCCACAAACATCAAGAAACCAAACAGCAGAAATCAAATATAACTAGAACTTAATAAAAGATATAATCATACTTGCAGAAGAGGAGAACAGCACGAGATGGTTGGGACATTCGATCAGCATATACTTTTAGACCCATTTTTAGCTCTTGTTTAGAGTTCTAATTTGGAGATGAAGAAGTTATAATAAATTGAAGCCAACCATACAAAAATTCTACCAACACAATCATAACTACGGGCGTCATAAAACCCGACCCAACCCGAACCCGAATATGGCTTTTCGGGTGGGGTCAATCGGGTCAAAATTATATTCGGGTTAATCGGGTCAACCCGAGTTCTAAACAAGGTCGGGTTCGGGTATGTTTTTATTTGCCTCAACTCGAATTGACCCGAACCCGATTAACCTGCCTCAACTAACACTTTTACAATGTAAAAACAGTCGGGTTAACCCGAACCGAATTGACCCGACCCGATTGACCTGAACCCGAATTGACCCGAACCCGAGTAACTCGAGCTTCAAGCAAGTTAGAGTTCGGGTATGTTTTTCTTGAGTCTTGACCCCAATTGACCCGAACCTGATCGGATCGACCTGAATAACACCTTATTCATAACTACTTACAGTTTGACTTTATATTAGGATGGGCCAAACATGCAAGATTGGCCCAAAAGACAAACGTTGCAAACAGTTTGACTTTATAAAACTTTAACCTATTTGACTCTTTGTTTTGTCATTGTTGTTAAACAAGCAAAATTTATGATATCTTTTGAAAAATGCTAAAATCACTCACAAAATTTACACAAAAAAATCACGGGTGATTAGTTTAATAAGAGAGAAGAGAGAGAAACTGTCAGAACAATCACCCGCTGACACGTCAACGAGTGAATTTTTTATGTCGATTTTGTGAGTGGGTATAACATTGCTCTATCTTTTTGGCTTTTAGCACCATTGCTTTCAAAATTTTACGTGAAGTTTGTATTTTCATTTTTCTTAATTTAAAACGTTTGGGTATGTTTGGCAAAACTAAATATAGTAACAAGCTGCAAATTGTATCTTTGTGTTTCGCAACAACATTTAGTAACGATGTGTGACGGTAAATATAAGATGTGCGTACAATCTTAAAAGCTAAAGGCTTCTTCAATTAGCTTTTTCATAGGAGCGTTTAGAAAAAAATCCAGTAAGTAAAAGCGTGTTGCCAAACAAGCCTCTAATTCTAAACGCTTAAAGCTAAACACTCCTTACCAAATACAACCAAAATTATCTGCCCAATCACTCAAAACTTCTTTTGCACATAAAGTATGAGACATTCACTTATAATCAATTCCGTTACATAATTTCCACAGTAAAGAGGAACTAGATATTATTGAAAAGTGGATATCAAGTGCTAGATATTGTAAAAAGTAAGACGAATAGTCTAACAGTAAATTGTAACGATAATTACATGTTCTTAAACTTTAAGTTCAGATTGATAATACAGAAACATCTCAATGTGATTAACAAGCCCAATAATACGCGTTGATCTCACAACTTCGCCTTCATTTCAGTTATACCAGATTGTGTTTCCTTTCTCTCTCGAATTCTTTTCTGCACTTTAAAAAGAATCCCATGAACATCATCTAAATGAGGTGCCGTTGCGCTCTTTGTATCTTCAATCCACTGAAGAACTTTCTTGTAAGGGCTAAATATCCGATCATGATCTTTCTTACTCAGAAGCTGAACACATAAAACTTTTTGTCATGATGCAAAACTAGACAAACGATCAAATCTTTTAATAAAAAACTTGAATTATAACATGTTTATAAATTAAAGTCGTACCTCGAGTTGCATAATTTCACAAACTAAGCTGATATCTGCTATCGATGGTTGAGAGCTTCCAACCAAAAACCGTCCATCTTTAAGCCAAAAATTCTCTAATTTAGTCAACGATTTCACAAGTAGTTTCTCACCTTCCTTGGCTGCTTCCATGTTTGGGGGGTTGCCTTTTATTTGTCCCACGATAGTGTTTAAAAGAAGTCCGCCTGAAAGCACAAAGAATAAACTAAAGCGTATGATAAAACCAATAGGAAAAGGGAATATTTAGATATAGCTATCACCTGAACCGAGACGTAAATTGGTATGATGCCAATCTAAAACAGAATGAAGCTTAGATCTTTTAAAAAGATCACTAGGATACCTATATATGGAGACAATAAGATTTCAAATATAACAAAAGAAAAAGGGTGGTAACTAAAGTTTATGCTGCTAGTTTGCTTGCAGATATGGTAGAAGAAAATAGACTCACCAGTGACTAGCTACTCCCGGAAATGCACAAGAGAGATAGATAAGAATTGCATGACTGCAAATCACAAACACATTTATTACATCTATCAAAAATATTTAACATATTAAGGTCAGTTTATCACGTAAACTGCTGCGCGACAATAAAGTACAAAATCAGTATTTCCCGAATTGTATTAGCATTAGTTTGTCTAAAGTAGGGTGGCAATTCCAAAGACCAATATTAAGCGGGTTAGGTTGGGTCGGTTTCAGGTCCTAAACAGGTTGACCCGCCCCTGTTTAGTAACGGTTTGTTTCAGCTTGATAGTGGTTAAGCAGTTGACCCACAAATTTAAGGGTTCGGTTGACCCATGGGACTATATGTATACAGGTTACGGTCACAAGTCTCAAAATTTTGCTTAATTTTTAATCAAAAGAATTAAAAAGAAACAAACTTAAAGGAAAGAAGAACCTCTCAAACAGCTTAAATTCTCCATCAACTATTGCAGGAAGTTGACACATTGGATTTATTTCTGCATACAACAAGATCCATGAAAATATTTAGTATGTGTACTAGAGGTGGCAAAACGGGCGGGCCGGACGGGCACGGGCTATGGGCTAAACGGGCTATGGGCTAAACGGGCGTTGGCCAAACGGGCGCATGTTATACGAATCGCTTTAGAAAAAACCTAAAACAACCAAAAAATTTCCACAAACATAACACCTCATTTATATTTAAGTAACTAAATATACTATATCTATAAGTTTTTCATTAAAAACAATTTAATGTTCTCCAACTGAGAGAAAAACATGTGCTCATTATGCCCATTTAACTTCTAAATGGGCCCCATTTCAAAAAAAAATGAGCCCAAATGTACCCAAATCTTTTAAAAATTTGCCCAGTTGGTAGCAAATTACAAACCTTGATATTCAGGGGTTGTGTGCTTGTATTTCAAGATATCTAGTAGTATTTCCTCGAACTCAATCCCATTTACCCTTCATATAACATCCAACAAAAACCCTTAAGAAACACAAATTCAACATGAATCACAAAGATATATTATATCATTAAGTAATAAAGGAAACCCAAGAAGCAAGACCCAAAAAAAAAAAAAAAAAAAAAACAGTTAAATAGTACTGTAAAAGNATACCTGATACTCCCGTCTACGATCCTAATACGTTTTCATATTCATTATAATAATATAAAAGTTATATTATTAATTTACCCGGTGTTTTGAGAATTTTTACGATACTTTCCGGTATACGTTTAAACTTTCGTCGGTTTTCAATATTTCAACACGATAACTATTTTAACACCCGATTCTCATCAGGAATATAAATTCATGAAGTTTACAACTTTTATATATCTCGTCTTGTTCCTTCAAAATTGATTTCTAGTTAACCCGGTACCCGAAACTTACAATATACTACATTATACAAATTAAAAAAGGTAAAAAATCAAAATCAAAATAAATAAATAAAATTGGATTATTGCAAAAGTCATGGATTTTGTGGAGGCGATCAAGTAAATATTGAACACACGTTGTTACATAAACTAACTTAAATAGTTTACTCGACTCATGTGATATCGCACGACTAAGATGATCATCTCACTTTTGCGTGAGTTTTGACATTTGCGGAACCATATTGATTTAAACGACCTCATTCATGTGTGGCCAAAGGAGAATATGTAATAACCGGGAATTTTTCGTTAACTTTTACCATTAAATTTGAACGTTTTATCCAAATCGCGTAAAAATTTTAAACTTTACGTAATTACGTACAACTGTTGGGTTATCCTGTGCACAATAAAAACCACTTTTAAACATTTACAATACACTAAGACTAATATTTAGTCTACTTATAATTATTTCAATGGCCATTTTTGTTGGTGAATTTAGTGTCATCACTTATATTTTATGTAATTGTGATTTACTTTAGATCAAGGTCTCAATCAGGTTTAGTTTACAGTCGAGTTAGGAGGTGTGGAGTGCACACTCATTCTAGCTAGCTTGATGCCGCCACGAACAAAGAGCGGGGGTCAAGGGGCCGCGCCCCCTTATAGGGTCAAGGGGCAGCGCCCTTGTGGGGTCAAGGGGGCAGAGCCCTTTGCTGGGGTCCCGTTTTATTTCCAAACGGTTTTTCCCACCAAAAGTCATATCTTTTCCCCAACAGTCATGACTCTTCCCGCCAACCGATTTTGACTGATTTTAACTAACTTTCGGTTATGTATTTCCATTATATATTGATCTCTTCCATAACATAACAGATGTAACAACTTTCTGTCCATTACTTTGATTTCTCGTCCTTAGAAACAAAGTGTTGTTCTTTGTCTTATCCAATCGAGGATTTCGTGATACCCGAGGCATATAGGGTCAAAATACTTCAATCTGAAAGTGATCTCAACACGATTCAGAGAACATATCAGAATTATTACCACCCACACACACCGAAATTTCTAACAAAGATTGAAGTATTTGCGGGTTTTAATCATGACAGATTCTGTGAAAGATATGACGACAATGTTTGGAAAGTTGGACAAGTTTGAGGGCAGTGATTTTAGGCGTTGGCAGAAGAAGATGCACTTCCTTCTCACAACTTTGAAGATTGTGTATGTTTTGAGTGCCCCCATGCCAGAGTATGTTGAAGATCAGGAGACGCTGGAACAGACGAGGAAACGAATGAAGTGGGAGAACGATGATTACATATGTCGAGGGCTGTTGGGAATTATGCTAAGTAAGAATTCTACTGATAGATTCTGCTGAAGAGCTGGAATCTGCTGAAGATAACTTTCTGCGGAAGAATAGTTTCTGCTTAGTGTGTTTCTGCGGATATAGATAAACCGCGTATTTTGTATTTTAGTTAGTATATTTATGAGTTTTATTAGGAGAAGATAATGCATATCTTTGATATTTTATAGATTATACGTTTCTTGTGAAACGGTTTAGGGTTAGAGTTCCTTGTCTATAAAAGGAACATCTTATTATATTTTATGTACGAGTTTGAAAACAAGTTTTAGCTTATATAAAAGATCCATAGAGGATCAAAGAGTTCTTAGTATTCTGTGTTATTACTTGTGTTTGTTTCCGCTTTAGAATACAAGTATTGGAGACTTTCTATTAGTGTGTTTGTGATTACATAAACATTGCTAACGATTCACGAGTGCTCAAAGATCTATCAAGGTCTTAGTTTCATCAAGTGGTATCAGAGCCTCGGGAGAGTCTCTGTGATACTAAGAACATCACCTTCTTACACACATATAACCAAAACAACCAACCATCATGCCTGGATCTGACAATGAGACAGATGTTACACTCAATCAAAACACCACATCCTTACATCAACTCAATCTCACAAACAGTAATGCAAAATTCCCTTACCTCAAGAAAGAAGAATATGAACTTTGGGCCATGAAGATGCAGAACTGGATCACCAACATTGACTACAATCTTTGGAAGGTGATCCTTAAAGGTAATAGCCCAAAGAGGACTGGAACAAATCAAGAAGGAAGGATGTACCATCTTGATCCTACAACTGCTGAAGAAATTCTAGATGTGCAGAGGGAAAGTAAAGTTAGAACTATTCTCCTTCAGGCTATACCAGAGGATAACTTGGGTGACTTTCAGTTCATGACTGATGCAAAGGATATCTGGATGGCCATAAAAGCTAGGTTTGGTGGGAATGAGGAGTTCAGAAGGATGAGGAAATCCATGCTCAAGCAGCAGTTTCAAGAGTTTCAGATCACAGAGGAAGAAGGTATCCACAAAGGATATGACAAGTTCCACAAGATCCTGAGTCAACTGAATCAACTGAAAGCCAGGCCAGACAATGAAGATTGCAATGCAAAGTTCCTGAGATCCTTACCTCCATCTTGGTTGCAAGTAAGCATTGCACTCAAAGCTAAGGGTGGACTGGACATGATGTCTTTTGATGATCTATACAACAAGCTTAAGACACTTGAGCCAGATGTCAGAAGTCCAATTCGTTCATCCACTCCCACTTACTCAGCTTTTGTCAGCTCAACCTCAAATATGATGCCTCATATCTCAAACCCAATTTCCTCAGCATCATCTTCATACACCACCACCAAATCAAATACTCAATCACAGTCCAGCAGTGTATTGGAAGATGTACTTCACTCCTTTGTTGCTGACTATGAAAGCCAGCAACAACTATCCTATGAGGATTTTGAACAGGTTGATCCACTGGATATGGAAGAGATGAACTTGAAGTGGCAGGTGGCAATGCTTTCATTAAACATCAAGAGGTTTGAGAACAAGTCTGGAAGAAAGTTTGGATTCAATGGAAGAGATCCAGCTAGGTTTGACAGAAGGAAGATCAAATGCTACACTTGTGGACAGATGGGTCACTTCTCAAGAGAATGCAAGGATAGGAAGACTACTGATGAAGTTAGGTACTCTACCTATCAGCAGAATCAAGGAGATGTTGGAACTTCCAAAGCTGGACCCTCCAAAGCTTTGGTGACTGTGGATGATCATGTTGACTGGAAGACTCATGAACGAAGTGATGGTGAAGCTGATCAGAGTGGATTACTGGCCAGCTGTGATACAGAGGATCATCATGATCAAGTTGCCCTTATGGGCATCTCTCAGGTACAAAATTGTGTGTTTGGTTGTAGTGTCAAATATAATGAGCTTAAAGAATCTTATGATGAATTGAAACCACAATATAATGAGTGTTATAAAGAACTTGAGGCATATAAAAATGGTTTAAGGACTTTAGAAAAACAAAAAATTTGGTTTCAAAAGAATCAGGCTACTTATGAAGAGAAAATAAGTGTGTTAAAAAGAGATTTAAAATGTGCACAAGATGAGTTGATATACACTAAGAAAGTAAATGCTAAATTAGAATCTGACAACCAAGTACTTAAAGAGGAGCTAGATAAGGAAATAGCTACACACAAAAAATGGTTGATATCAGGTGATAATCTAGCTAGTTGTTTATATAGTTGTCAAGCTGTAAATTCTAATATAGGTTTAGGTTTCAAAAAGTATGTTGGATTAGAAGCTAGGAATGACCTTGGTAGGACCACACCAGCAGGTTTAGCTAATTATGTTAAAGAAGGATCATTACATGCTGTGCCTGGACCTATAAGAGGAGAACACATGCCCATTGACCTTTCCACCACTGTAGACTTTGATGGATCACATCATCTTTATGGCAAAAAGTCAAGTGACTTGCCTGACCCTAATTCTAACACTGCTGACTTTGTCTCTTGTTCTACCAGTGACATGTCTTCTGACCAAGGGTCTACTGCCTATACAAGTTGTGATTCAAGTGACAAGTCAGACCTTCCCAAGACCTCACCCAAGCCTTCACCCAAGTGTCCATACAAGCCTGTTAGAGTTGCTGCTGATGATTTAAAGTCAAAGACAGTTTCCTCTGAAGACTTGTTATTTAATTCTTTGCCAAACAATAATTTTAATTCTGTCAAAAACAATTCTGTCAATGTTTGTGGTTTGAATGCTTTTCATGGAACATCTTTCACTGTTAATAAATCTTCTAAAAAGAAGAAATGTTTTGTTTGTGGAAGTAAATCTCATTTGATTAAGGATTGTAATTTTCATGAGCAAAGAATGGGTGTATGTGCTAGTCAGAAGAGACCTAGACCAATGTGGAAACATGTCCATGATATACCCTCTTATGTTCCACAAGCAACTCACTCAACCAGCAGATCCAATTATGCTGATAAATCAGCTTCTGCTGATCAATCAGTTCCTGCTGATACACCTATTTCTGCTGATAGACCTTTTCAACCCAGTAGAAAAAGACAAGTTGCTAGACCATTCTATAGACCTAATAATTCTTACTTTTCGAATGGTTTTTGGCCTAGTTATTATCACCCAATGTATATGGGGTGGGGGGCACCATGGGATACTGCTGTTAAGCCCTCAGCAGGTTGTTCTTGGAATAATAAGGGATATAACTATCAAACAAGGTCCAAGAATAATGGTGGATCTTGTACATCTACATGGCCTAACTCTTATGATCCACAAGGCAGGCTCAAGTCAGTAATGACTTGAGTCTCCAAAGTGTACTTATATTTTGTATTTTTTTGTTGTTGTTGTAGGATCATCCCCTGAAGAGTAAAGAAGTTGGCATAGTTGATAGTGGTTGTTCTAGGAGCATGTCAGGAAACAGAGAAAAGATGATTGATTTTGTACCCATAGAAGGTGGAGGCAATGTGACTTTTGGTGGAGGTGATGGTAAAATCACAGGGAAAGGAACTATTAGAACACCAAAATTGGATTTTGAGAATGTGTACTATGTAAAGGAACTGCAACACTTCAATTTGTTCTCAGTATCACAAATTTGTGACACAAAGAACAAAGTCTTCTTCTCTGAGGATGAATGTCTTGTGCTCTCTAAAGACTTCAAACTTCCAGAAGATACATCAATTCTGCTGAGAGTTCCAAGGAACAACAACCTATACACATTCAACATGAATGATGTCCAACCTGAAGGTGATCTAACATGCTTGGTGGCTAAAGCATCCCTGGATGAATCTGCAAAAAGGCACAGAAGGATGGCTCATGTGAATTTCAAGACCATCAACAAGCTTTCTAAACTTGGTCTAGTTCAAGGACTTCCTTCTAAAGTTTTCACCAATGAGCACAATTGTGTTGCCTGCAACAAAGGGAAGCAACACAGAGCCTCATACAAAGCAATTACAGCTGTGTGCACTATTTCAGAACCTCTTCAATTGCTCCATATGGATCTCTTTGGTCCAACTCAAGTAAGAAGTATTGATCATAAGTACTTCTGTTTGGTAATCACTGATGATTATAGCAGGTTTTGTTGGGTATTCTTTTTGAAAACTAAAGATGAAACATCTCATATTTTAAAAGAATTTGTTACCCTTTTTGAAAACCAGCTAAATAAAAAGGTTAAAGGTATAAGGTGTGATAATGGGACAGAGTTCAAAAATGTTGTTTTAATAGAGCTTTGTAACTCTAAAGGGATAAAAAGGGACTATAGTAATCCAAGAACCCCACAACAAAATGGGGTGCTGAAAGAAAGAATAGAACCTTAATAGAGGCTATAAGATCAATGCTTGCAGACTCTAAGTTACCCATAATGTTCTGGACTGAAGCAGTAAGCACTGCTTATTATGTTTTGAACAGGGTATCTATCACTAGACCTCATTTCAAAACACCTTATGAACTTCTCACTGGGAAAGTTCCTTCTATTCATTACCTTAAACCTTTTGGATGTCAAGTGACCATTTTGAACACTAGTGATCCACTTGGGAAATTTGATGGAAAAGCTGATGAGGGGTACATTGTGGGATATTCAGCTCATAGTAAGGCTTATAGGGTATATAATCTAAGTGCTAAAAGGATAGAGGAGACTCTTAACATAAGATATCTAGAAGAAAAGACCAATATTCAGGGTCAAGGTCATGCTTGGTATTTTGACCTGGATTACTTAACAGATTATTTGGGTTATACTAGATTTGTTGCTAACCAATCTGCAGGTACACAAGAATCTCCCTCTAACAATGCAGGTGTCCTAGATGATGACTCAGAAGATGAGTCTGAGCATGATGAACAAACCATTGTTGTACCTTCATTTCCTCCTAACCAGTTTGCAGGTAATGATGCAAAAGATTCTACTGATGAGAATGAAGAAGAGTCACAATATGCAGAGGATCTAGCTAAACTCAAGAAGCAAGAGCATGCAGCCACTCAAGAAGTTGAGAGACTTGGTGAGAAGTTTGCAAAAGATGCTGAAGCACTTCTTAGACAATCAGCACAAGCAGTTAGTGGAAATCTGGAAACTGCTGATCGTTCTTCTGACAGTTCACCTGTTTCTCCTGACATCACCATCTCTGCTGACAATACTGCTGCATGGACTCCCATTTCTACCAAGGTGTCTACAGACTTTGGAGAACCTTATACCAGATTTCCAAGTCCTTCAGATCTTGGTAATCACCAACTCAAAGCTGGCATCTTCACCTCATCTTCCTATGACAGTGTTTTTGAACCCACAATGACCAATCTGGATACCA